>JANAVB010044214.1:3391841-3461841 GCA_029216955.1 Iris pallida
TACGCACTCAGTACGTGCAGTGTGCACAGCATGCGTAAAGTGCACAGAGTGCGCAGTGTGTACGCGTACGTAGCGTACGCAGTGTGCATAGAGTGCATAGTGTGTGCAGGTTGCATAAAATGGCTGTGTGCGTAAAGTGCAAATCATGCTGGTTACGCGAGTGGCATAACTTGCGACAGAACGTGTCTTTGCATGTTCTGAGCGGTTGCTCCATGTTCAAGGTGGTTATTACCACGTCCCTAACATTGTGCTAACCGGGCAGTTGTTGCAGGGGCCTATATAAGGTCTCATCCTTCTCTTTCACATGAAGGAACTAATACACAAGTAGTAGACAGAAAGTTTACAAGTGTTTAGAAGCTGTGAGAGAGAAGAGAGGTATTGTACCAGTATTGAGTTTTGTATGGGAGTTCGTGTTCATCCGAGGAGTCAGAAGAGCAAGAGTGTTCCAAGTTCTCCGACGAACTTGCTGGTTCCTGGAAGCTATTCGTGTAGGACGAATAAAGCTTTGAGCAACGGTGATCATTCACCCCAGCAGGAGTTTTTACATCTTTCGCCTGTCACCTTCCTTTTTTATTTATCAGGATTCTATTAGCGCACCTTCGGTGAAGTGTTTGCGTTGGTATTATCAAATTCTATTAGCGCACCTTCGGTGAAGTGTTTGCGTTGATATTATCAGAATTCTATTAGCGTACCTTCGGTGAAGTGTTTGCGTTAGTAGAAATCTGTGCACCTTCTGTGAAGTATTGCATTAGTAGAATTTCTGTTACCTACCTTCTGTGAAATGTTACGTAATAAAAATTGTTTTTACAATTGTTACGAATTCCCTGTTTTCCATCGAAAAATTGTGCCCCGGCACTAACAATCTCAAAGCTTTATCGCTACGATGAAAAACGTTAATGTTTCACTTTTCAATTCTGACTTTTGTAAGTTAGAAAAGTTTGATAGAGAATATTACCAAGTCTGGAAGAGGAAGGTATATCTCATCCTTCAACTCAAAGACGTAGATCATGTGCTTCTGGAGGAAGAACCTACTGTTCTAGATGTTGGGTCTGCTGCCGCAATCACCGTGGCTACTAAACTTCAAGCAAAATAGAGAAGGGAAAATAGTATTTGCAGGCTGCTTATCCTGAATGCTATGGAAGATTCCCTTGCAGAATCCTATTCTAAGAAGACTATCGCTAGAGACATATGGTCTCTAGAAAAACTCTACGAAGAAGACAAGAACTGCAGTAAAATCTTTGTGGTTGAAAGATATCACAAGTGGTTCTTTGAGGACGAAAAGTCTATGCTGCCGCAGGTAAAGGAGTTCCTAAACTGCGACAGAAGCTGGAAGACGAGGCGATGCCCCTCCCCGACAAGTTTGTTGTTGGAGGGATTGTCTCAAAGCTCCCCGCTGGGTGGAGCAAGTTCTATGCAAACATGCATAGGAAGAAGGTGGAGATCACCCTTGAAGATCTCCTACAGGAAATCTATGTTGAGGACCAGATGCGGGCTCAACTGAAGGTTGATGCACTGTCCAAGCAATTGGCTAACGCCAATATAGTTTACCAAGGAACCAAGGGAAAAGCAGGCGGCTTCCCACAACAAGAAGAAGGACCATGACAATCTAAAAGTCAAGGGAACTTCTTTCAAGAAAAAGAAGCCAAAGTCTCAAATGCCTTGCTTCAAGTGTGGCAAGAAGGGCCACTTTAAGAATGAGTGCAAAGCAAAAGCCAAGCAATCGGAGCAAGGAGATCTTAGTAAGATAACTATGATCACTGATGTTGTTGCTATGATTGCGCAGGTTGATGTGGTAGGAACTGATACTGACTGGTGGGTAGACACTGGAGCCACCTCTCATGTTTGCTCCAGCAAAGAGTAGTTCACCACCTACACCCCTACTTCTGATGTGGTTATGGTGGCGAATCAGGCACAAGCTAAAGTGCTCGGGATCGGGACTATGGTGTTGAAGCTGACTTCGGGAAGTCTCTGACGCTTCAAGGCGTGAAGTACGTACCTGCTATCGCCAGAACCTGATCTCAGGAGGCCTACTTGCAACGCAGGCCTCAGGATGGACATCAATGCTGGCCAGATGGTGATGTCTATCAGGAGAACATATTTCAGAAAAGCTTTTTATACCGAAGGAATGTTTAAAATTCAGCTTGTAAATCAGTTCAATGTTGTTAATACAATCACTCATTCTACTTATACTTATGAGTTGTGGCATAATAGGCTAGGACATGTTCATTCTAAACGAATTAACAGAATGTCTAGTCTAGGGCTTATCTCCAAGTGTGGGGGTAAGGTAGAGAAATATGAAGTTTGTGCTCAAACTAAGATCACAAGAAAACCCTTTCCTCGGGTTAATCGAAGTACAGATCTTCTAGAGTTAGTACACTCAGATATCTGTGACTTCAAACAGTTCTACAGTTCTCTACAAAGGCCGGGATGAAGCATTTCATAACCTTCATCGATGACTTCTCTAAGTATGCGTTCGTCTACTTGCTGAAGGCTAAAGACGAAGCATTTGAGAAGTTCAAGGAGTTCAAGGCCGTAGCTGAGCGCAGACTGGACAACAACTCAAAAGAATAAGAAGTGATCGAGGTGGGGAGTACAGGTCTCATGAATTCGCATCGTTCTGCAAAGAACATAGAATTGTCAATGAGACTACGGCTCCGTACTCGCCTCAATCAAACGGAGTAGCAGAGAGAAAGAACAGAACGTTAACAGAAATGATTAACTCAATGTTGTTGACTGTAGGTCTTCCTAAGTGATACTGGAGAGAAGCTGCATTGACGGCCACTTTTATTCTAAATAGAGTGCCTCATGCAACTTCAGACGTTACTCCTCATGAACTCTGGTTCAAGGTCAGACCTAACTTGAATGTAATTTGAGTGTGGGGGTGTCTGGCATATGTCAAGCTTCCAGATCTGAAGATTCAGAAGCTTGGGACAAGGACTACTAAGACAATCTTCTTGGGGTATGCCGAGAAGAGTGATGCTCGAAGATTTCTTGATATTGAGTCAAATCATATCATTGAATCTCGTGACGCAGAATATTTTGAAGACAAATTTGCAAGGCACAAGAATATTGTTCTTGCGGATGTACCGGAAAATAATGAGGTGCAGCAAACTGAAGTCTTCAATGAAGATGTGGTCCAAGAAGATGTTGTTGAAACAACGATTAAACCAGAACAAGCTGAGCCGTCAGCTACGCATGTGAGGAGGCCGAAGGACTTCGGAAGTGACTTTGTCACCTATCTATGGAAGCAGATCCGCTTACCTATGATGAGGCGATGAAGACCAGAGGTGCAGTTTTTTGGAAGGAGGTGATTGACAATGAAATTGATTCTATCACCTCAAATAACACTTGGGTGTTGGTTGATCTTCCTGAAGGAGCGAAACCCATCGGATGCAAATGGATCTTCAAGAAGAAGATGAAAGCAGATGGAACTATTGACAAGTTCAAGGCTAGGCTAGTAGCCAAGGGGTTTTCTCAGAAGCAGAGAATCGACTACTTTGACACGTATGCTCCAGTAGCCCGGATGACTACCATCAGAATGTTGATTGCTCTCGTAGAGATACAAAGATGGTGATACATCAGATGGATGTAAAAATGACTTTCCTAAATGGCGAGCTGACCGAAGAGATATACATGCAACAACCAGAGGGATTTGTCGTCAAGGGTCTTAAAGACAAAGCCTGCAAGTTGGTAAAATCTTTGTACGGTCTTAAACAGGCTCCCAAGATGTGGTATGAGAAATTTGACAAGGTTATAAGGTCAAATGGCTACATGGTCAACGAGACGGACAAGTGTGTTTACACGAAATTTGCTGATGGAAGAGGTGTGATCGTTTGTTTGTATGTGGACGACATGCTTATCCTAGGTACGGATATGAGCTGTGTTACAGAGACAAAGAGGTTCATCTCGAGCAAGTTCAGTATGAAGGACTTGGGGGAAGCTGATGTGATCTTAGGGATCAAGATCATTCGGACAGACACTGGACTAGCGCTGTCACAGTCTCATTATATTGAGAAAATGATCACTCGTTATGGGTATCGGGATCTTCCAGGGATAGATACGCCGTACAGGTGTGATATGAAGCTGAAGCCTAATTCAAGGGAAAACGTCAGGCAGCTGGAGTATACTAGCGTAATCGGTAGTTTGATGTATGCTACTACTGCCACAAGGCCTGACATAGCTTTCGTCGTAGGAATGCTGAGTCATTTTACGAGCAACCCTGGTGTTGAATACTGGAAGGCTGTGAAACGGGTTATGAGATATCTTAAGAAGACTCAGACATATGCACTGTACTACAGCGGAGATCCGTAGGTAGTGAAAGGCTTCAGTGATGCTAGCTGGTGCTCAGATTTGGAGAGCGAGAGGTCCACAGGTGGATATATTTTCACAATAGGTGGAGCTGCTATATCATGAAAATCGAAAAATTGTGCCCCGGCACTAACAGTTCTTCCACATCTCCCTCCTGTAAGCAATATTTTCAGGATGTGCGACGCTTTACAGTTGGCAACCATAAGGTGTCATCTCTTGCAGTACCTTTCCCGCATGAAATTGGCCTATAGCGAGCTTTGACTTCTCACTTTCCACCAGAGCTTGACCGAGAAAGCGTTGATAACTTCCTTGATACCGTAAATCCCTAGACCCCCTTCCGTATCGTTCTGGTAATGCTTCTCCAACTAGCCTATATCTTCCTTTCCCTGCCCTCTCTCTTACCCTTAAAAAATTTGACGAATATGCGCTCGATCCTTTTCACCACCACGGCCGTGGGGTTGCACGCTGCCAATGTATACATCGCCATTGAGCAAAGAACGTTCTTAATCAACACCAACTTCCCACCGAAAGAAAGGATAGAGTTATGCCAACCCTCAATCTTC
This sequence comes from Iris pallida, assembly GCA_029216955.1. NCBI lineage: Eukaryota > Viridiplantae > Streptophyta > Magnoliopsida > Asparagales > Iridaceae > Iris > Iris pallida. Next base: position 3,396,713 of record JANAVB010044214.1, read on the forward strand.
GCTTGGATCTTCGAGATTAGAGAGTCAAAAAGCTCAGCTCGCCTTTTGCCGTTGGCTAGGGGGCAGCCGAAATAGATGAAAGGGGGGACCTGACTGATAACCAGAAGTAGTGTCCAGTCCCCTCCGTCGAGAAGCTAGGAAAGAATGATGAAGGCAAATCTTGCTCTTACCTACATTCACCCGTTGCTCGGAAGCTCGCTCATACATCTTGATCACGTCCACCACCTTCGACACCGAAACTTTGTCCTTCACAGAAAAGAACAGAACATCGTCTGCGTATGCGAGGTGTGTCATGGTCGGGCAACCTTTAGAAGAGAAATAACTCTCGAAATAGGGGGGGTGTCAGCTAGCCGATTCAAACTCCTGCCGCAATAATAAACAACGAAGATGAAAGAGGATCCCCCTGTCGAACCCCTCTTTGCGACTTAAAGAAACTTGTCGCCTCACCATTGACGATCGACGTGAAGCAGCAGCTGGAGTTCGCTCTGAAAATGATATCTGTGCGCATTTCCGAGAAGCCGATTGCCCTAAGAACCCAAATGATGAAGTTCCAGTCCAAACGATCGTACGCTTTCTCCATGTCCAGCTTAATGGCCATTTTCCCTCCCCGCTTGTTGCTCTCGACATATATATATATATATATCTATATTGATGGAAAGAAAAAGAGAGCCTACAAAATGAGGAAGCCCTCACTCACCTAGAGACCTATACAAAATGAAATGGCTCTAACCTACACTTCACAAGGAGAAGCAAAACAAAGACCTATACCCCCCAATGCAACCCACGTACAAATATCCACCCACAAACATCACCAAAAAAGGAAGAAGGGAGGGGGGGAACTCAGACCTCCAAGGGGACATCTTGCCTAGCCAGAGCCTTGCTACTTTGTCTAGTAACCTCAAAAATATTTTTTCTTTCGTAAAAGAAACTCCCTCGTACCTACTCGCATTTCTGTTCTTCCACAACACCGAGATGATGGATGCGTCATGCACCTTCGCCACCGCCTGGGCACCCGAAGCCCACCAGCTCGCCAACCTCTCCCTGCCCTACAAACACGCCAGCTGTGCTCCCACCAATCCCAGACCTCCGACACTAGCTCCCCCTTCGAGAATACATGGTACAGTGATTCGACCTTTGCATGTGTACAACAGTAGAAGCGAGAAGCAATAGAAGCCCATACCTCTTAACGCCTTGTCAGACGACAACTTATCATGCAAATCCCACCAAAGGAGGATCCTACTTCATCAGAAACTTTCCCATGTCGTCGCCATCATAGGCACCACCTGATGCTTTCGCCTAACCAGCTCCCAAGCCGACATCAAAGAAAATGTCCCTGCCACCCCGACCCCATTCCAGGGAGTCCGGGAGCTCAGCAACCGCACAGCCACAGTCCAGGATTACCCAACAGGCCGTCTCCCCAAACCAGTAGCCAATAGCCACCAGTTCCCATCCCTATCCGCCTACCAAACATCGCAGATGTGCTCCAGAGGACAGAGAGCCGCCGGTAGCAGGCGTGCTATACTCGTCCAGTTCTCACACCGAATGTCGCCATCCCCATCTCCCACCCGCAAGCGGATATGGCCTTCACCAAGATCCCTGCCACACAACAGTCACGTCCAAACATCGGAAGCCTTCCAGTTGGCAGCGACATCCACCGGGTGGCACCTCGCAAAGTGCCTCCCTTTGAGATAACTGCTCCAAAGAGTTTTGATTCCTGAGCTTTCACCAAAGCTTCACCGAAAAGCATCGATGACCTCAGACACCCTGCGCAACCCATCCCTCCCTCCTTAACTGTTCTCGCTAAGGTCGGCCAGCTAGCCCAAACTCTCTTGTCCACCCCGTCTTGTCGCCCCCAAAAGAAATTGACAAAGAGTTTTTCAATGTCCTTCACCACCTTCTTGGGTGGGTTGCATGCCGCAAGTGTGTACATCATAATGGCATTAAGCACATGCTTGAGGAGGACAGGTTTGCCTCCAGGAGATAGAATGCTATTCTGACAGCCCTCAATACGACGTTTGATCTTGTCTATCAAATGAGAGGACAAATCAGCCTTCTGCTTCCCTTATGCCAAAGGACCCCCGAGATAAGTGAAGGGGGACACTTAACATTGAACCCAGTCAGCTGTTGGAGAACGGTCCTTTCGTTCTCCGAGATAGAGTGATGCACAAACACATTGCTCTTTGCTTGTTCACTTTTTTCCCCGATGCCCTTTCATAAGCTTCAACGTGGAGCATGATCATCGTAGAGATCGAGTCCTTATCCCTATCACTAAAAAAACATGTTGTCAGTATAAGCTAAATGGGTCACCAAGGGGCAATCCCTCGTCGTGAAGTATCTGCTGTATCTCTGAATGTCCCCATGCTATTCAGACTCCGACTGAACACCTCCGCCATGACAATGAAAATGGTAGGAAATAGTGGATCTCCTTGCCTCAGCCCCCCTCCCTGACTTGAAGAATCCAGATATATATATATATATATATATATATATATATATATATATATATATATATATATATATATATATATGGGCCCTTCTATAATACATTCTATGAAAAAATTTGTATCGATACATCCAAAATGCGAACCATTGGATGTTGATCCAATGGTTCGGATTGAGGTCAAAAGTCAAAATCAGCATTAAATGATGTTCCCTACTCTATTAATCTGAATCAACATTAATGCTGATTTTGACTTTTGATCTCAATCCGAACCATTGGATCAACATCCAATGGTTCAGATTTGGGATGTATCGATACAACTTTTTCCACGAGATGTATTGTAGAATTTTCAATATATATATATATATATATTGGTATTTTTGCCTTTGGACTAGGAAAGATAATCCCACATCGGCTACACCAAATGGTGAGTATCTCAATTAATGCATTACTTGTGTTGAGGTGTGCACATGAGGTGTGGTGGGACACAAGTGTGTATCATGTGGGAGTATTTTCCTAGAAGGAAAAAGAATTAATTTCAACAAAGATGTAAGTTAATTTTTGTTGTGCGAACTCGGACTCGGATACGGACTCCAGGATGTCTCGTACATGCACGGGAGTGTTCGGGGGGTAGGCGTGGACTGACACACTTCTATGCTGATTGTGGGATTATCTAAAATATCAAACTCTATTTTTGAGTATTGGTATTTTAGTCCCACATCGGATAGGAGAAGGGATGAAATTTCACTCCACTTTATAAATAGAGCCCCTTGGCCTTCTTTGAAAGATGCACCAAGAAGAGAGTTAAAGGAGTTCATAAAGTTCAGGAAGCCCATTCAAGTCTCAAATATTGACTGACGACGTTCCAGAAGTTCCTTAGAACTTGCTGGATCCTGGAAGCGGATCGCATATAGGCGAATCTTGTTTTGAGCAACGGTGATCTAATCACCCCAGTAAAGCTGCCTTTCTCTTTTTTCTTTCTTTCTCTTCTTCTCTGATCTAATCAAAAACCTCTTGCGGGCTTTCATCGCTGCTGCTGCTGCTGCTGCTAGCAACTCGATTTGTACCTTCCTAAAAGAAGCTCTACATTCGTTTGCTATTTTTTTTAGATTTTCGTTATCCAGAATCCTCCAAGGATCTCTGTAGTGCACCTTCTTTGAAGTATTGCTACGAAACGTTGTTGCTATTTTATCAACTGTTTCGATTCTCTATTTTTATCGAAAAATTATGCATCGAGAAAAACAATCTCAAAGCAAGATTTAGATTCGATGGAGAACAACCGTACAAACTTTCTCGACACAAGTTTTAACAAACTTGAAAAGTTTGACGAGGAGCATTACAACGTTTGGATGAGAAAGGTCAACCTTAATCTTCAACTCGTGAGCGTAGACTATATGTTGACAGATCTCGAGCCTTTAATTACAGAAGGTAAAAATGCTCGAAGGGTCGCTGAGGCCACTGCTCTGCAATCCAAGTGGAGGAGAGATAACAACCTTTGCAAGTTGCTTATCTTAAACTCTATTGAGGACTCTTTGGCAGAGTCATATAGCAAGACGGTACATGCTAAGGACGTCTAAGAGTCTTTAGAAAATCTCTACAAGGTAGATGAAGAACAAGATCCACGTGACCGAAAAGGTCTGGAAGATGCGATTTAAGGACGACAAGACGATGTTGCCTCAAGTCAAAGAGTTTCTTAAGTTACGTCAGAAACTTGAGGATGACGGCATACCTTTGGTCGATGCATTTGTCGTTGGGGGCATTATCGCCAAGCTCACACCTGGGTGGAGCAATTTCATCGCGGATATGCATCACAAGAAGATGAAGGTGGATCTTGAACGTCTCTTGCAGTAGATTCACGTTGAAGTAGAGCTAAGGACTCTCACAAGCTGAAGTTGAAGTTAGCTCAATTTAAGCCAAAGCCTAAGGGCGATGGGGCTTGCTTCAACTGTGGCAAGAAGGGCCACTTTAAGAAGGATTGTAGGGCCAAGCCCAAACAAAAATAGCAGGTATGGCTAAACTTGGTTGTTTTGATTACTTAACTTGATTGCTATTGTTGCACATGTTGAGTTATCTAGCGTGGTAGCTGACTAGTGGTCGGACACTAGTACATCTAACTACGTATGCTCTCGAAGGACTTGTTCACCGAGGACGAGCCTTGTTATGACGAAGGTCTCGATGGCAAACATATATCTAGCAAATTTCTAAAAATTGAGACAGTAGTTATTGACCACCGATAAGGACACTAGAATGCATATTGCACGTACCAGAGATTTTCGAAGATATGATCTCAGAAAGTCTGTTGTCTGATACAGACTTGAATGATGGACATTCGTACTAGCCAGATGGAAATTTTTTGGTGATAAACATGCTTCGAAAGGATGTTCAGCACTAAAGGGATGTTCGAACGTCTGCTGATGGTGATGAAGTTACTTTATTGAATGGACTGAGAGTTGTTCTACGATAGAAGCAGACTCAAGATGTCATATCTAAGCCTTATCTCCAGAATGTGGGGGTAAGGAGGTGGAGGGATTTGAGGTCTGTGTAGAGACAAGGTAGGTCAGAAGCTGCTCAGACGATTAAACTAAAGTATAAATCTCCTGGAGTTAGTACACTCAGATATCTGTGACTTTTATCAATTCTCCACAAAGGCCGGGTTGAAGTGTTTCTCGAAGTGCACGTTCGCATGTCTTCTCAAGTCGAAGGATGGAGCATTCGAGAAGGTCAGGGACTTCAGGGCTAAAGTTGAATGTTAAACCGGTCTACGACTACTCAGGATTGATCAAGGCGGAGAGTATCGTTTGTTGGATTCGCATCATTCTATTATGAACATAACTTGGCTATGAAACGACTGCTCTGTAGTATCTATAATCCATGGAGTATCAGAAAAGAAGATCAGGACGCCGTTAAAGATAATGATATCTATACTGCGGATCTTCCAATATGCTTATGGGGAAAGATTGCTTGTACGGCTTCGGTTATCTTCAGAATAAAGTACCGTTCGTATATCTGACTATGATTCTCATCAGCACTGGTTCAAGGTCAGACCTAACTTGAATATCATTCAAGTGTGGGGGTGTCTGGTGTACGTGAAGCTTCTGGATATTAAGATTCAGAAGTCGGGGACGAAGACCAAGAAGACAGTAATTCTAGAATTAGCTGTTGTAAGCTATGCTCGAAGATCACTTGATAATGTATCAATCCTATCATTGAGTCTTGCGAGGCATAATTCTTTGAAGGCAATTGCTAGGGACAAAAATATTATTCTCGCAGATATTCTGGAGAATATTTGGTACCGAAGGAGCAAGTACTTTCAAAGAAGTAGAAGTCCAGAAGGTGGTTGTCATTGATGGCAACACTTGAACTAGTATTCACCAAGCAGTAAGCAGAGCGAGTGAGAAGGTAGAAAAATTTCAGAGATAAACGTTATCATCCATCACGTGGAGCCTGATGGGGTGATGAAGTCCAGAGATGCGATCTCCTAGAAAAAAGTAAATGATAAGATTGACTCTGTAACATCCAATTATAAATGGATGTTAGTTAATCTGCCTGAAGGAGCAAAACCAATCGGATGTAAATGGATCTTCAAGAAGAAGATAAAAACTGGAACTGTTGATAAGTTCAAGGCTAAGTTGGTAGCCAAGGAGTTTTCTCAGAAGCAGGGGATTGACTACTTTGACACGTATGCTCTAGTAGCCCGGATGACGACCATCAGAATATTGATTTCTCTCGCAGCAATACATAAGAAGGTGATACATCAGATGGATGTGAAAACATTTCCTAAATGGCGAGCTGACCGAAGAGATTTACATGCAATAGCCAGAGGGATTTTTCGTAAAGGGTCTTGAAGACAAAGTCTGCAAGTTGGTGAAATCTTTGTACGATCTTAAATAGGCTCCCAATATGTGGCATGAGAAATTTGACAAGGTTATAAGGTCAAATGGCTACATAATTAGCGAGACGGACAAGTGTGTTTACTCGAAGTTCGCTGATGGAAGAGGTATTATCGTTTGTCTGTACGTGGATGACATGCTGATCCTAGGTACGGATATGGGCTGTGTCATGGAGACAAAGAAGTTCACCTTGAGCAACTTTAGTATAAAAGACTTGGAGAAGCTGATGTGATCTTAGGGATCAAGATCATCCGGACAGACACTGGACTAGCGCTGTCACAGTCTCATTATATTGAGAAGATGATCACTCCTTATGGGTATTAGGATCTTCCAGGGATCGATATGCCATATAGGTGTGATATGAAGCTGAAGCCTAATTCAGGAGAAAGCGTCAGACAGCTGGAGTATGTAAGCGTAATCGAGAGTTTTATGTATGCTACTACTGCCACAAGGCCTGACATAGCTTTTGCCGTAGGAACGCTGAGTCATTTCACGAGCAACCCAGGCATTGAGCACAGAAAAGCTATAAAACAGGTTATGAGATATCTCAAGAATACTTAGACATATGCACTGCACTACAGCGAAGATGCATCGGTAGTGGAAGGCTTCAGTAATGCCAGCTAGTGCTCAGAAGTAGAGAGTGAGAGGTCCACAGGTTGATATATTTTTATAATAGGTGGAGCTGCTATATCGTAGAAATCGAAGAAACAGACTATGCTCTCGCGGTCATCCATGGAATCTGAGTTCTTTGCACTTGATACCGCAGCAGAGGAAGCAAAATGGCTTCTGAAGCTCATGTATGATCTTCCAGTGGTTGAGACGCAAATATCAGCGATACGATATACTACGACAACCAGGCGATTGCAAGGTAGCATCAAATGACCTCTTCAACGGGAAGAAGAGGACTATGCGGTTGAAGTACAAGGCAGTACACGATATCATCAAGAGGTGTTATTGCAGTGATTGATGTTCGAAGTCAGGAGAACCTGGCAGATCCGTTCACCAAGGGCCTTAAGCGCCAGCTGGTCGATGACACAACTTGTAAAATGGGCTTGAAGGCATTCTGATATTGTATTATTACATTCCTACCATAAAGTTTTACGCTATTAGTTCAAAGAGAAATCTACTAGGCATCTAGCTTTGGGTTTAAGGGAGGACTATTAACCGGAAGAATATCATGAACGATGGGTACTTGTCCTCTGTGGCATGGAGAGGTTATGGACCTACAACTACTGTTGTCTACTGTTGTTTTCTACAGAAAATGGATCCTATGGGAAGGTTGGCTTAAATGCCTTAATTAGTTCTCAAGCAGAGTGAATGTCTGGAGTGCTTTACAGGAAGCACGGTAGTGCAGCACTACAAGGATTGTAACTCCATACTATAGTAGGGTGACTCCACCATGAGATTCCCAGTTAGGGGTAATGCCTCGATTTTGTGAGCCAAGTCACAGCAGAGTAGCACCGCAAATACACTACCAAAATATGTGGCTTTAGTGATGGCTAGATCCGTCACGAATATGTATTAGCGACAGATCACTGACAGATATTGGTCAAAAAATTTATCGGCAATCAGCTCGTCGCTAATATAGATCCGTCGCTAAGTAGTTGTCAAGCGACGGAATAGCAACGACTTTCCGTCGTCATTATTCGTTGCATTAGCGATGACTTGCCAACGGTCTGTCGTCGAATTCAAGTAGTAAGTATTGAATTGTATAGACGCTTAGCGACGGATAGTCCGTCGATAAACCGTCGTAACATGTATCAGAGGGTATCGTTCCGTCACTATTCTGTCGAACGTCGTCGCTAAATAAGGACGGATTAGCGACGGATCCCTGACGAATAATCCGTCAACCTTGTTCTGGAAATGTCAACCATTTCCAGTACCATGGCGATTGATATTCCGACGCGAATCCGTCGAACATTGTATTTCCAGAACCATGGCGACGGATATTTCGACGCAAATCCGTCGACCATGGCGACGGATCCCTGACGGAATATCCGTCGTAACATTCTGTACATCTTCATACCACCAGAACCTTGCCGACGGATATTCCGTCGGTAAGTCGTCGCCATGCAAAATATTCCGTCGGCTGGCTGTCGACGATCCGTCGCTAACTGGAAATATTTCCAATTCTCCAGTTAGCGACGGATATTGCGTCGACATGTAGTCGAAACTGATGTTATCCGTCGCTAACCCGTGACTAGTCCGTCGCTAACTGAGATATTTTTAAAAAAATTGCAGAGCTTTCCCTGTTCACACAATATTCGAACATCGGACCAATATATAATCACAATATACAATCACTGAGACCAATATATAATCCATTATAAATCATATACGAATTTAATGTACACCAATTATCCAAGAATCACATAGACTAATATATAATCACAAATATGCATAACCCAAACCAATATAAAATAGACACCAATTATCCTGAAATCAAAAACTAATATCCGTCGTTATAATCCGAAATTCCCACAAATATTCTAAAATTCCCATAAATATTCCAAATTTCTTATACAATACTTCAAGGAGCAGGAGGAGTTCGATTGTCCGGTAGTGGTAATCCCTCCTGCGATCGACGATAATACTGCTCCACTAGGTACGGCGGCAATCCGTCGAAGACACTGCCCGAAAGTAGGCGTAGCTGCTCTGGCGACATGAGATCAAGGAGTGCCGTCACAGTCGGAGGCGGTACCAGAGGCGCAGGGTTGAAAGAAAGATGACCGACGAAAAAGGACCGGCACCAGCAGTCGACGGACCGACACCAGCAGCCGACGGACCGATACCAATAGCAGACGACCGGCACCAGCAGACGAACCGACAGCAGCAGACGGAGGCAAAAAGTACATGGCTATTTGGTCCCGCAAGGACGATACCGCCTCGTGCAGCTGCAAGCTGCAATCTCACATCATCATCTGCCGGGGCCGCGGGAGGAGGCGGTGTCGGTAGAAATCTCAGAGTCGCCATGTTCAACTCCCCTAGGGAGCTGACGCCGTACAGGCACCCTTTCTTAAAGCCGCTGACGGTATCTATGAACAAGTCGTTACGAGCGGCCATAGAAGAGGGTGTCCGGACGGGCGTCGTTTCACCGACATCCTCGGCAGCAGTTGACTAAGCCCACTAAGGGCCTCACGATATGCAGCCTATCAAATGAATGTGTTTATACTATAAGATTTACCTAAGTTGTAATCTAAATCCTATATTTTACTAAGTTTAGTATGAATCCTAAGTTTATCTAAGTTATAGTCCGAATACTTTTAATTCTAACATAAATATATAAATATAAGTACTTACATCAGCCTCCTTGGCCCTATCGTCGATGAAGGTCCCGTCCTTCCGCTCTTATGCGTATGTGGAACACATCGTGCATGGTGACCGATTCTGGTACCCTTCCTGCCTTTACCGCCCGTTGGTCTGCATACAAATTTTTCGTAGAATTTATTTAACTCCGTATATTAATAATACTGAATTCGATAGTGAAATAAAATTGTGGTATCTCACCAGATATGCAAGCGTCACTGCGTGGGGCCTGGATCCCTCCGTATAAAGTTCTGCGGCCCGTCGGTTCACCTTCGCCTTCTCCGATTTCTTCTTGTGGGCAGGAGTATCCATCATATCTAAGAGCTCCTCATAATAGTCCTGCCGGATCCAATTTGGCCTCGTCTGCCACATTTTTAGGTCATGAATCATATCCCGTATCTTCTTCGGCAGCACTTCTGTAGGTCCTGCGATCGCGTCCTCGCGATGGGGGGGCCACCAGAACGTCGTCTAATATACAAATTCAATTATCACATAATTTAAAAAATTGTTGATTAAAGTAACTAATAATTAACCAGAAGATATAGATATATACCCTCAACTCGTCGAGCCAGATGTACTTCAAGTTTGGGGGCACCGACGAAAAGTTGAGGTAGGGACCACGGAAGTTAGCCCTGATAATTTCTCTAAGAGTCCTGCAACATTAAACGAAAAACCTACAAAGAAGCAACGACTGGATTATTACCTTGAAAAAATGAAAGAAATTTAATAAATTATCTTAAATTTACTTACGAGGTCCCTGCGGGCCATAGCTCTCATCGGAACTCACCTCTCGGCCTTTCTGGTACCGTCGAAGGATCCGCGGGTCCGTGTATGTACTCTCTAGTAACCGGATGGAACCAAGTATGGGGTACTCCGGGGCCCACTGTGCAGTAACTGGTGGATCCGCTGGTGGGTCCGATAGAAGAACGATTCGCTAGCAGATCCGGACTCGTGCCTCGATGAAGTTGTCGATCGACGGCGGGATGCATCTGTTCCCGGGGTACTCTCCAGGTCGGGTTCGCTGGATGGGGTCACATCCCGAGAAGATTGAATGTGACCACGACCACCAGCACCACCACGACCACCCGACCACGACCACGACCACCCCCACCACCACCACCACCACCAGCAGTACGACCACGGCCAGCCATCATGACCTGTAAATAGAACACATAAACATAATTAACAATATAAGTGTAAATGAATATAAATTCTAAACTAAATATACATACCACTAGCAGGGAGACGAGTGCCGCCGCGACAAAAAAGACTAGGAGTGCCACCTGCAAAAAAAATCATATAATAAGTAAATGATCGAATGAAAAAAATATGAATTCACGTAATTGCTTTTATGAGGTCAAACTTAATTCACGTAATTGGAAGTATTTTAATATACAATAATATTTAACCTAATCATCGTCATCATCTTCGTTCTCATCCTCGGCCTCGTCTTTATCATCATCCTCATCCTCATCCTTATCCTCATCGTCGATTTCATCTGTATCCTCATCCCCATCAAATTCGTCTCTTCTTCTTCTTCTTCTTCTTCTTCTTCTTCCTTTTCTTCTTGTTCTTCTTCTGCCTCAATAGTGTGATACCGATTGATAGTGTGATTTGTGTAGGATTTCTCCGGGTTACAGAGCCGTTGACTCGGTTGACCCGGAAGGATGCTGAGTATGTTTGGTCAGAGGAGTGTCAGGCAGTTTTGATGAGTTGAAGAAGCAGCTTACGACAGCTCCGATTCTGACATTGCCTTCAGGATCAGGAGGATTCACTATATAGTGATGCTTCATGGAAGGGCTGGGTTGTGTCTTGCAGCAGCATGGAAAGGTGATTGCCTATGCTTCTAGCAGTTACGTCCCCATGAGAAAAACTACCCTACCTATGACCAGGAGCTGGTAGCAGTGATTTTTGCTCTGAAGTTATGGAAACACTATCTGTATAGAGAGAGGGTGGAGATTTTCACAGATTACAAGAGCTTAAAGTATGTTTACACAGAAAGAGCTCAACATGAGGCAGTACAGATGGCTAGAGTTGATGAAGGACTTGACATCCTACTTCAGTATCACCCAAGGAAGGCCAATGTGATTGCCGATGCCTTGAGTTGGTAACCCGATAGCCATGTGTTTGAATATGGATTGGCACTTGCTTGCAGACTTGGAGAGCCATGGGATTGAGGTGATCGTGCCCGGAGTGCAGATGCAGTTATGGGGCCTTCAGATACAGTCGGACTTGATGGAGAGGATCAAGGTGACACAGTTCGAGGATGTGGCTCTGCGGTGTATCCGAGAGCAAGTTCGTACAGGGTTGGTGGATGGCGAGTTTTTTCTTGCAGAGGATGGTGCCTTGAGGCACGGTTCCAGGTTATGTGTGCCCAGCGAAGATCGCACGGAGCAGGTTTTGCAGGAGGCCCACAGATCTCAGTACTCTATACACCCTGGTGCCAACAAGATTTACCGAGATCGGAGGAAGCATGTCTGGTGGTATGGGATAAAGCGGGAGGTAGCTCGCTTCGTAGCTAGGTGCTTGGTCTGTCAGCAGGTCAAGACAGAGAGTCAGAGGCCCGAAGGATTATTGCAGCCGTTCCCATTCCAGAGTGGAAGTGGGAGAATATCACTATGGATTTCGTATCTGGATTGTCCCGTACACCAGGAGGGAAAGACGCAATTTGGGTCATCATAGACAGGTTGACCAAATCGGCCCACTTCTTGCCATTCAAGGTGGGTATGTCTACAGAAAGTCTTGCAGAGATGTACATGCGGCAGATTGTCAGGATTCACGGAGTTCCGATCAGCATCGTCTCGGATCGGGATAGTTGCTTTACTTTCTATTTCTGGAGGAGTCTGCAGACTAGTTTGGGCACTCAGCTCAAGTTTAGTACTGCATACCACCCCCGGACGGATAGTCAGAGAGGACTATTCAGACCCTCGAGGATATATTGCGGACGTACGTCTTGGACTTTGGAGGTTCCTGGGAGGATCATCTATAATTGGTGGAGTTTGCTTACAATAACAGTTTTCAGGCCAGCATTGAGATGTCACCTTTCGAGGCTCTGTACGGACGTAGGTGTCATACACCATTATCTTAGGATGATGTTGGTGAGTGAGCTTTACTGGGACCAGAGATAGTTGTTGACGCAGCCAAAAAGGTGAAGCTCATCAGGGACAGACTTCGCGTGGTGCAGGACGGACATCGGCACTGGGCCAATAGCCACCGGAGGCCGTTGGAGTTTGAGGTATATATTAGAGTAGGATTAGATTTAGGTTTGTTTGTTATGTTTTATTGATCATGTTTGTTTATCATAGTTAATTTGAGACCTTGCTTGTGATTAGATTGGAGACCAGGTTTTCTTAAGGATATCTCCGACTCGTGGTACTATACGTTTTGGTGGAGGTGGGAAGCGTAGCCCGCGCTTCATCGGACCTTTCGTGATCAGCGGGAGAGTCGGTGACGTGTCATACAGGCTAGACTTGCCACCTGTACTAGTGGGTGTCCACAACATATTCCATGTATCACAGTTGAGACGGTACGTGGCTGACCTTAGCCATGTGCTCGATTATTCAGAGATTGAGATAGGGCCTACTCTCAGTTATCCAGAGCAGCCAGTGGAGATTCTGGATCGCCGAGAGAAGGTGCTGAGAAACCAGGTGATACCCTTGGTTCGCATCGCATGAAGGCATCATTCTCCAGGAGAGTCTACCTGGGAGTGGGAGGATGAGATGCGCGAGCGATACCCATATCTTTTTGGACCTTGAGGTATACTTTCTATCCTTCTCATCAGTGCATTTCGCCTTTCAATTTTGAGGACGAAATTCTTTTAAAGATGGTAGATTTGTCACTACCACATTTCTATCATGGGGGTATTTTGGTCATTTTAAATTTTTGGCAATTATTTGGAATTATTATGAATTATTGAGATTTATTAGAATTTATATGATTTTTGGTATAATTTAATTAAGGGTTAATCTAGACTTTGACTAGTGTTGACTTTGGAGCCTAACCTAGAAGCTAACCCTAGCTAAGGTGACTTGGTTTAGTATGTAACCTTAGTTTAACCTAGATCAACCCATGATTTGGTCATTTAGACTCAAGTTAGAATAGAAGGCTTTTAGTCATAAGCCATGACTTATGGTTTTAAAACAAATGATTATCAACTTAAGCCATAGAGGCCCAAAGCCCATAGCCCATTACTAGAAACCCTAACCCTAATCATCATGGCTGGCCACCTAGGGATCATCCCCCTATTTATACTCTCTTCCATTAGGTTAGCCTCCTTTAGGAAATAGCAAGTTTGGAAAAAGAGGTAAATCCCATCTTTAGAAATTCATAGAAAATCCATTTTAGTTCATTTTTAATCCAAACAAGTTGCATTAGATCCTAATTCATCTATACTTGCTGTTATTTGAGGATTATTCCAGCTTAGGATCAATTTGGGGAAGTTTGCTAACAAGGAGGAAGATCTAGAAGAGGGCTTTTGCTTGAGGAGTTCTTCAATAGATAATTGATACTAAAACCTATTAAATTCCAGTTTTCTTGCATATTTGGACAGCCCTAGGAGTCCTCTAACTGTAGGAATTAGTTTCGTGTCTTGGTGGACTTATTTCGTGTTCGTATCGGACACGTATCCAATAGGATACCTAGGTGTTTGTAGAAATGCCACATAGGAATCTATTTTCGTATTTTTGAAAAGTGATTGCATGGATTTGTAGATCTAGGTGAGTGTATTAATTTTTATGAAGGTGGTATGGTGTTTTGTGTTCGGTTGTGTCGTATTTTTTTACTTGGACACGCAGTACGAGCCCGTAGGCCGTGTCCTGCATCTCGGGGCCTGTATCTCAGGATACAGGAAACGTCGTGACCTGAAATTTTATGGGAAGCATGGGGCAATGTCTGACACCAAGCTCCCAAAATTTGGGATCGTCTCGTGGTGTGCACATAGAGAAATTCCACTTGTACTAGCCGTGCGCTGTCGCACGCGGGCAGTTGTGCGCGTGCACAGACACGACTGACACGGAGTTTGTGTCGTGTCTGTGTGTCACGTGGACACGTATCAGGGTGTGTCAGACCTAGAATAACCCTAGGCGTACCTACTGACACGAATACGAGTTGTGTCATGTCGTGTGTCGCGTGTTAGACGCGCGTGCACGCGTGCACGACGATTACATGTGCACAGTCGGGTGTCTGTGTTCATGCAGTTCTTAGAAACGATTTGTGTCCAGTTATTGGACACGAATACACTCCCTAGTATCCTCACATGTATGGCACTATTTACCAACCCTTACTTTGTAAATTTAATGGCTATTGGATTCGAATTTCCGAAATTCCCATATGTACTGTGACTTCACTAATACGGGCAGGAATTGGGTTTTCTGTTTTTTTAAAATTGATTTATTAACTGTCTTTATGATGATAAATATCAGTAATAGGTTCACCTACATGTTAAGGAATAGTGTACATGATTACTTGTGGTTTTTATGATGTTTTTAGGGTCGAATTCTTCGATTTTCCCATGTGACTGATACTCGACTGATATGTATGGCTGAAATATTTTTCCCTGAAATTGAATTACATTTTCCTTTTTTTTTATGATGATAATGGTTAATTGGACTCACCCACATTTGTTAAGGTTGAGTACATGCTAATTCGTTTGTAGATGCATATGGGTTTTGGGAATCGATTTTGATATGTTAATTGCCTAGATTTTGAACTGTCATTGAGAGTCCTGAGATTGATTTCTCACTACACTCATCCACCACCCTATTGTTCACTGTTTCCTTTTATACCTGTCATTATTTTAGGAACCTGAAACCTGGGAGATCTCCTAATTAACTCACATTGCCTACACACAGTCCACACAAACTGAAATTAACTATCACTTTGCTATCACTCACATTATTACCTAGTCTATGTTACTCCTCATACACCAACTCACATATGTCTTGCTCACATCACACATGACACATATTCTGAGATTTCCTCACATTGCTATCACTCACACTCTCACACACACAAAATCAGCCCCATACACACACACATTAGAACCTGTCACACAGGTTCCTCATTTACCTGTCACACTTTGCTAACCCCTTACTTCCTGTCACACTACACAAGCCTAAACACATTCAACACTCTATTGTTTGAACGAAATCATAAAGCAGAATACTCTAGAGGGAGGGTGAATAGAGTTGGCAGCGGAATAATGCTAATTAAAAATTATTAGTAGCAAGATCACAGAATAATAATCACAACTAAATAATGTAAATGCAGAGATAAGAAAGCAAACAGAAAGACAGCGATGTATACTGGTTTCCCTCTGTTGAGGACTAGTCCAGTCGGTAGAACTCTTGCTACCAGTTGAATCCACTATTGGCAAAACCGCAAGTTTTCTTATGAAGTCCTTGCAACTTCTACAACGCGAGCTTTGATACGAAGAACTCGTCTAACTTCAATTGTGAAGAGGTATTCTTCTATCAAGCCTTCTGATTACAATCACTCAGAAACATCTAGACCGTACGGCACTGGCAAATCGACTAGAGGATTGTAACTGGCTTAGGATCTGAAAATTAAAGCTCGAGAAAAACTCTTTGGAAGACAGTAGGCTTTAAATAGAGAGAAGATTAAAAGTGAATGAGTGAATTAAAATGATCAAAACCCTTCTCTATTTATAGGAGTTTCAAAGACAGAATTCTGGCAGAATTCGGGCAGAACTCGATGAGCAAATCTCGGTCAAATCCGCAACTGCAGGAGGACCAAGTTCCAAGGAATTCAAAAAATTAAAACGGCGACTAACCGAACTCTGGCCGAGTTCTGTCAGGGTTAGGTTAGGGTTTTTCAAAATAGATTTTGGAGAATTTTGAAAACCTTTTTGGAGCTTTTGTAAATACGAATGTTTTTCAAAACTAAGGACATTTTTTAAAAACATTTTGAAATTATTTTGGAATAGCCTATTTGTCAGTATGACTCGGTGTATAATGTATTTCTAGACTCAATAAAATAAAAGATTATATTGCTCAAAGAAATACAGACTCGAACCGGCAAACAACGCTTCGTTCTTGAACTGAGTAGATAGCTGTTCTTGATCATGTCCAAGAGTCCGAGATATCCTGACTAGCTCCATATATCGAGACAGAGTTTGATCAATTATTAAAATCAGTTTAACCATATGACCAATGGGCCAACAATCTCCCCCATTTTGATAATTGACAAACTATGAATGATATATCATCTTTTGAGATAAAAAATTATTCAAAATTGTTCAATCCTTGTATTATTCTCAAAATAAAATGTTAGATCCTTTTTCTCCCCCGTTGTCACTTAGCAAAATAATGGCGAAGAAATAGGCTCCCCCGCAATTAATGCATAAGCTACAACAGTGAAGAAACACAAGAAAATAATATCTCATACAGTGAGAATATACAAGACATAACAGAGAATTATTTCACAGGCAGTTTATAGAAGCAGATAAAGATGCTATAAAGAATAAATAAACTGATATGAAAGATAAACTACGTATCCCATAAAAATAAAATGATGTTCAAGAGACATAAAAAATATCCAGTACAAGTCCTAAAAAAACTGATAAAAAACGCTAACAAGAAAGAAACTTGGAATGTCGGAGCATTTCCAAGTGTACAGTAGACAATAACTAAGTCTCAAAATCAGCTAATACCATCATCATCACATCTCCTCATCATCCTCATCATCATCATCCGCAGTATGACCGGCATGTCCAGAAGGACCAGCTCCAGAAGTGCCAGCTCCAGAAGGGTGAGGAGGGGCGCCAGTATAAAACTCACTGACATAGTCTCGAGGAGGGGCACGAGCAGATCGATACCAATCATATGCGTTACCGGGCTGAAAGCAGGCATGAACAGCATCATCCTCACAGCGGTAACCAAAAAAGGCTGGATCTCTAGGAATAGAACCGGCAGAATGTCCAATCTGAGCAAATCGAAGATCAGCTAGAGAATTTACTATCGCCTGATAACGAGTGACATCGTGGAACTCACGTTCGTGGGCCATATCCGTCATCGAGACGTGCAAATCAGAAAGATGCTGGTGTATGCCATCAAAGGTCATGGCATACTGCTGAGTAGGTGGAGGAGGTGGAGAAGTAGGAGGAGTAGCAGCAGTCATACTACGACGAGATAGCTTAAGAAACTTGGGCTCAGGGTCTTGAGTACAAGTTGACAGATCAATATCAAAATGCTGGAAGATGCGTGGGAGAATCATCGCATAAGAGAGATTTTTATCTCTTGCAAGACAACGTTCCATCATTTGGATAATAGACTTAGAGGCAGAAAAATGAATTCCCTTAAGAATATGATACATAACAGACAGCTCAAGTGATGTGACATCATCCTTTGAAGTAGACTTCGGAAGGAGAGTGGAGTAGATGATGCGATGCAATTCATAACTAAACAAGTTCAAGTTATTGGCTTTGAACTTTCCAGAGCAAACTCGATCAGGGGCACAGAGTTCAGCTTTGAAACTAGCAAGTGTCGTGCCGTCGGGGAAACCAAATTCAGTGATATCATCAAGCGGTGCACATTCGTTAGAAATACCAAGGATTTTTACTAAGAGGACATCATTGAACTCGATATCTAGTCCGCCAACACGAGTACTTACGTCAAACGTGTTTAGTACGATATTGCAATAAAAAAGTCTAATGGCATTAGTAGCTACCGGGAAACAAAGTTTAGCAAAGTGTTGTAACCCTAATACCTCAAAATAAAGGCGGTGATCTGGAAACACAGTCCACTTAGTAGGAGCGCCTGTGCATATGGATCTCATAGAGAAGTCTCCATACCACAGAAGGGCTTGATCTAGGGTTTAAAAATAAAACCCATCGAACGCGCCATCGCTTGATTGAACTGGCGAAAAGAGGGAATCCGTGTGTGGATGTAAAGATGATCCTTCCTCACTAGGATTGGTCGTCTTCTTCCTCTTAAAGGGGTTGAATCCCTTAGGCATTGTGCAAATAAAGTAAATATGCACAAATTTAAAAGGAGAAGAAATACGAAGTTATACCTCCCAAGATTCAAGTATGCTGTAGAGGACAACGATCTCCGCACGAATCCAAAATTTGGATAGATTTCACCACGTAGATTGGGAGAAACGAAGTGGTGAAGAACTAGGGTTTGGAGAGCTTCGCGCGGCTGCTGTTGCTGTGGAAGAGGTTTTAGAAGCAATGAAGAAGAAGAGGCTCTCGGGTTCTGGTTATATAACCAGATACCACTAACCGAACTCGGGCCGAATTCGCCCGAATTCTGGCCGAATTCGCCTAGGGGTTCTGTTAGTTGGTTTGGGCCACTTTCTTTTTCATTGACTCATTTCAAAAATTTAATTCAAAGATTAGTAATTTCAACCTTCAATTAATATAATTAATATTATTTTATAGATTAAATTTTATTACACAGCGACTGTCTCAGATTAGCTGTAGGAGTACTGTCCCAGCTGGCGGAGGTTCACCGAGGAACTCTTAAGTACCGCTTCACTTCAACCGTAGTTATAGTGACAGACAGACTCTTTATTGGCTTATCTCTAACACAGTTTTTGTGGATTGAAATATAATCATAAAATAAAATTAATTAACATTATTGACGTCCAAAATTCCTAATTCTCGACGTAAATAATTGAAACGATCTTCTGCTAGAGGTTTTGTGAAGATGTCAGCTAATTGATTCTCAGTGTCTATGTATACAAGGTCAATATCTCCATTGTGATGATGATCTCTAAGAAAATGATGTCGGATCTCGATATGCTTAGTACGAGAGTGACATATTGGATTCTTAGTCAAATTAATTATGCTCGTGTTGTCACAGAAAATAGGAATGTGTGTAAAAAATAAATTATAGTCTTCCAAGGTTTGTTTCATCCACAAAATCTGAGCACAACAACGTCCTAGGGCAATATACTCAGCCTCTGTTGTTGATAGGGCTACAAAATTTTGCTTTTTACTAAACCATGAGACTAAAGCCTTGCCTAAAAAGTGACATGTACCGCTGGTACTTTTTTTATCAACTTTGTATCCAGCAAAATCTATATCCGAGTAACCAATAAGGTCAAAGGACTTGGTTTTGGGATACCATAAGCCAACAGAAGAAGTGCCCTTAAGGTATCGAAAGATACGCTTAACTGTGCACAGATGTGATTCCTTTGGATTAGTTTGAAAACGTGCACACTGACAAACACTAAACATAATATCTGGACGACTAGCAGTTAAATAAAGTAAACTATCGATCATACCTCGATACTTACGTGTGTCGACAGGCTTGCCTTGTTCATCAATATCAAGCTTTGTTGAAGTTACCATCGGAGTGCCAATAGGTTTGACATTGTCCAGATCAAACTTCTTTAAAAAATCTTTTGTGTACTTGGTTTGATTTATGAATGTTCTATTGTCAGTTTGTTTGATTTGCAGTCCGAGAAAGAATTTCAGCTCTCCCATCATGCTCATCTCAAACTCATTTTGCATACACTTAGAGAATTCTTGACAAAGAGATTCATCAGTTGATCCAAATATAATATCATCAACATAGACTTATATTAAAAGGATATTATTATTCAAAGACTTAATAAAAAGTGTAGTGTCAACCTTGCCCTTTAAAAACCGTTATCAAGTAGAAAAGACCTTAGGCGATCATACCAAACACGAGGGGTTTGTTTCAAACCGTATAAAGCTTTCTTCAACTTGAAAATATGATCAGGGTTTTTAAAATCTGTGAAACCTGGAGGTTGTGCTACAAAAACTTCTTCTTTTATAAAACCATTTAAAAAAGCACTCTTGACATCCATTTGAAATAATTTGAAATTATAAAAACATGCAAATGCACATAACATGCGAATGGATTCTAATCTCGCAACTGGGGCATAAGTCTCATCGTAGTCGATACCTTCTTCCTGATTATATCCTTGAGCTACGAGTCAAGCCTTGTTACGAGTCACTAAACCATTCTCATTAAGTTTATTTTGGAATACCCAACGGGTGCCAATGACCGGATGATCAATAGGCTTGGAAACAAGTTCCCAAACTTGATTTCGTTCAAATTGGTTTAATTCCTCATGCATAGCATCTAACCAAAAATGATCATTACATGCTTCATCAATGGTTTTGGGTTCTAGCTGTGAAATAAATGCAACACTAGAAACAATATCTCTACTGGATGTACGAGTACTTACACCTTTAGTAATATCACCAATTACCAAATCCTTTGGATGATCAGCCGTAAATTTCAATCTTTTCGGCAGACTACGAAGGTAGCTGCTTCCGGGTTCTTCTCTTGGAGAATCAGCTGGTGTTAAACTTGGTACAGTTAGATCTTCGTTATTGTCATTTGATTCAATTCATCAAAGGTGACGTTGATTGATTCTTCGATGATCATAGTTCGTTTGTTGAAGACTCTGTATCCTTTGCTCTTGGCTGCATAACCTAAAAATATACCTTCATCGGTCTTTTCGTCAAACTTTTCTAAATTATCTTTTGTATTAAGAATAAAGCATGTACAACCAAATATTCTAAAATATAAAACTGATGGAATTCTATCAAACCATAACTCAAATGGAGTCTTCTTCGATTTGGGTCGAATTAGAACTCTATTGAGAACAAAAAAAGCTGTATTGACAGCTTCAGTCCAGAAATATTTGGGTAGACTAAACTGGTTTAACATTACTCTGGTCATTTCGGATAGAGTTCTATTCTTACGTTCCACAACTCCATTTTGTTGTGGAGTCCTAGGACAGGAGAACTCGTATACAAAATCGTGTGTGTCACAAAATTGCTCAAACTCTGCATTCTTGAATTTGCCACCATGATCGCTTCTAATACGAGTGATCACGTAACCTTTTTCATTCTGTACTTTCTTGCAAAAGGCGATAAATTCGGATAATGCATGATTCTTGCGTGTCAAAAACTATACCCACGTGTATCTAGAGTAATCATCTATAATTACAAAAGCATATAACTTACCTCCGAGGCTAGCAACTCTGCTAGGACCAAATAAGTTCATATGTAGCAATTGTAGAGGTCTAGTAGTACATACTGCATTTACTGACTTGAATGTGGATCTGGTAGCTTTGTTCTTTTTACATTGGCTGTATACCGAATCCTTCTTGAATGTTATGTCCGATATACCGCGTACTAGCTTCTTCGTGGATAATCTTGAGATTGTGTCCATATTTGCGTGACCGAGTCTCATATGCCACAGATGACTCTCATCACTTTAAGCCATTAAGCATCTACCTGAAATGTTAGTTTCTTCCAACAAATAGAAAACATATATGTTGTCTTCCCTGATACCTTCAAAGATAGTACTACCAGTTGAGCTATCAACTATAGTATATTTGTCTTTGCCAAAGTTAATACCATAACCATGATTAGCTAAATGACTTATGCTGAGTAGATTATGTTTCAACTCGGTAACCAGACAGACATCCTTAATCACAGGATAGGGAGATTTACCAACATCACCGATACCAATGATATACCCTTTCAAGTTGTTACCGAAGGAGACATAACCTTCCTTCTTCTTCTTCTTTGATAGTGTTGCAAATAATGTAGTGTCATCGGTCATATGCCGTGAACAACCGCTGTCGAAGATCCATTTGCTTTTAGCATGTGAAAGGTGTTCTACCTGATCGGATGCCATAAAATATACATTTGCAGCATCTTCTGATTGTTCATCTTCTGAGTCGCTAGCTTCACTTTCATGCCATATGCTGGTATTGGCATACTTTCGAGATGTTGATCTCTTCAGGTTCCCTTTCTCATACCTGTTGCTCTTCTTGCTTGATGATGAGTTTGTAGGACAATCCTTCTTTATGTGTCCTTTCTTCTTGCAGCCATAGCAGACAGCATCATCTTGATACCACTTGTTGCTGCTATTGTTTTCTTTGGCTTTCTTCTCATATCTCATGAATCTTTTGAATTTCCTTGCTAGGAGTGCTTGATCTTCAGCATCAGATTCACTGCTGTCTGAATCACCTTCAGCAGCTTTTCTGTGCTGAGCCTTGAAAGCGATCATTTTCTTCTTTGGTGCAGGCTCTTCAAAATCTTGTAGCTCCAGTTCATGAGTGAGTAGCTTACCCATGAGTACTTCGAGTGTCATAGTAGTGAGGTCGTTTCCTTCAATGATTGCAGTAGCCTTCGAAATCTAGTTCTTTGTAAGTGCTCGCAGGAGTTTGCAAATATTTTTATGGTTACTGTAATCTTTGCCTAGGGAGGACAAAGGATTTACAACATCCAAAAATCTCTCGAACATCTGAGTAACTGTTTCGTTGGGCTTTATCTTGAACGCCTCGTACTCCTGAGTAAGTCTGCTGACTTTTGATTCTTTGAATTGAGTCGTGCCTTCATGTGTGACTTCAAGAAGCTTCCACACTTCATTAGCAGTTGTGAAGATAGATACCCTGTTAAATTCAGTTCTGTCTAAAGCACAAAATAAAGCGTTAATAGTACGTGCGTCAAGACTGGCCTTTTTCTTTTCTTCCTCTGTATATCTGTTATAGGATTTTTCAATTAAAACTCCATCAATATTTATACGAGATGGCTTTTGATAGCCATCAATAATAATAGACCATAAATCAAAATCAAGAGATTTCAAGAAGAAACTCATCAGTGTTTTCCAATAGGTATAATTTGTACCATCAAACAGTGGAGGTCTGTTTGTGGCCTGGCCTTTACTTGTGAATTTCACAGTTGCCATGTGTTGTGCTGTGATCTGTATAACAATTAATTAAATGAATATATAATTGTAATATTATCTTGCTTTACCTGTAACACCCGCTCTGATACCAATTGTAGGAACGAAATCGTAAAGCAGAATACTCTAGAGGGGGGTGAATAGAGTTGGCAGCGGAATAATGCTAATTAAAAATTATTAGTAGCAAGATCACAGAATAATAATCACAACTAAATAATATAAAGGCAGAGATAAGAAAGCAAACGCAAAGACAGCGATGTATACTGGTTTTCCTCTGTTGAGGACTAGTCCAGTCAGTAGAACTCTTGCTACCAGTTGAATCCACTATTGGCAAAACTGCAAGTTTTCTTACGAAGTCCTTGCAACTTCTACAACGCGAGCTTTGATACGAAGAACTCGTCCAACTTCAATTGTGAAGAGGTATTCTTCTATCAAGCCTTCTGATTACAATCACTCAGAAACTTCTAGACCGTACGGCACTGGCAAATCGACTAGAGGATTGTAACTGGCTTGGGATCTGAAAATTAAAGCTCGAGAAAAACTTTTTGGAAGACAGTAGGCTTTAAATAGAGAGAAGATTGAAAGTGAATGAGTGAATTAAAATGATCGAAATCCTTCTATATTTATAGGAGTTCCAAAAACAGAATTCGGACAAAATTCGGGCAGAACTCGATGAGCAAATCTCGGTCAAATTCGCAACTGCAGGAGGACCAAGTTCCAAGGAATTCAAAAAATCAAAACGGCCACTAACCGAACTCTGGCCGAACTCTGGCCGAGTTCTTTCAGGGTTAGGTTAGGGTTTTTCAAAATAGATTTTGAGGAATTTTGAAAACCTTTTTGGAGCTTTTGTAAATACGAATGTTTTTCAAAAATAAGGACATTTTTTTAAAACATTTTGAAATCATTTTGGAATAGCCTATTTGCCAGTACGACTTTGTGTACAATATATTTCTAGACTAAATAAAATAAAAGATTAAATTGCTCAAAGAAATACAGACTCGAACAGGAAAACAACGCTTCGGTCTTGAACTGAGTAGATAGCCGTTCTTGATCATGTCCAAGAGTCCCAGATATCCTGACTAGCTCCATATATTGAGACAGAGTTTGATCAATTATTAAAATCAATTTGACCATATGACCAATGGGCCAACATCTATCACATCTCCTACACACACACACACACAATCTCATGTAAACTAACATACAATAGCCTATAACCCATGTACTATGCCACACCCTCACAACACTACACATATACACACACTCTTATATATACACTCACATTGCATGATATGTCACCCCCCTCTCTGTCTATATAATATAGATTTCTATATGTGTATGTATATATATATATATATATATATATATATATATATATATATATATATATATATATATATATATATATATATATAATGTTTGGCCTATAGTATTGTGGTTGTATTTAGCTCATGGCCTACATGGTTATGATTCTACATAGGTATATGGCCTAGTGTATGACTATTTGCCTAGGGGATAGGCCTATGGCCTACAACCTAGATGACATAGCCTAGGGTTGGCCAACCTAGACTAGTTAGACTAGTATAGACTTGTTTGACTTAGGTTTGACTTAGTTGACCTAGTTTGACTTCTAGGGTTGACCAGAGTTGACCAAGAGTTGACTTTGGTCTAGATTGACCTAGATTTATATAGAATGCATTGAATTGCATCTTATTATCATTTTAGACTTATAGTGACTTGTACTGTTCTATAGGAGACAGACACCACACCTTGGACAGTAGATATTCTTCAGATACTCAGGATACATGCGAGTACATTCTCTGATCATTTCATATCCTGTTAGAATTATTCTCTTGCTTTAAATTACTTTACTTGATGCTGTCACGATTGGTCACACGGATTAATACTATATGGATCCTTTCTTGAGATGTTATCCCCTCAGGGAGCATCGGATACTACATGTTTTGTGCATTTTACTTATATTGTGTATCACTATGCTTCATATTTTATTGAATAACTTGTGACATGTACTCTAATGATCACATAGTCTTCCTTGAATCACCCATTTATGGGCATTCCTAGAATTTCCATTTATGGGA
This sequence comes from Iris pallida, assembly GCA_029216955.1. Lineage (NCBI taxonomy): Eukaryota > Viridiplantae > Streptophyta > Magnoliopsida > Asparagales > Iridaceae > Iris > Iris pallida. The sequence continues at coordinate 3,422,148 of JANAVB010044214.1, forward strand.
CTATCATGTATCACCCTTCGGGGGCCATTACATGAATCATAACATAACCTGGCTGGATCCTTGTGTATTGATTGGGGGTGCGTAGGAGTAGAAGTGGACATGTGAATAATATCCAAGTAGTGTAGTATCAGAATAATTCCGTAGTGTAGCATCAGAATCATCCTATGCCATTCACATGTCTATATTGTACTCTGACTCACTAGACATTGTTAGTTTTCTATTTATAGTAGATATTTCTATTACAGCTATCTCCTTTACATTCTATACTTTCTTTCAGTTTTCTGTATCTTACTTTACTGCATGATTATATTTTCTAACCTGCTATGATCTGTTGAGATGTATTGTGCTCGCTCCATCCTGATTGGGCACCGTTGATATGTTTACAGAGGACGAGGATGAGACTGGTGTTGACACTTTTTATGGGACAGCTCTAGATGACACCAGTGATCCGAATTTCTAGCCGGATCCACTAGCTATAGAGACTGAGGCTCCCTAGTCTAGGTTTTTACTATTTCTATCATTTGAGATCTGGATTGTATATATTCTTTCATATTCTGTAGTTGAGACTTTATATTTCTGGATGTTTGCTGAGTTGTTATCTTAGACACTTAGACTCTTCTAATCATCTGTATTTCATTTTGAGTTCTATATCATATCGTACTTCTTCTTCCTTAGTTGTGATTGAGTTTACATTCTGCTATGTCACCTTCATTTGGGTAGTATAAACTGCTTAGCCTTATACTGTTAGATGCATGAGACCTAGGACAGCGTTCTACCGCTGACACTGCGGCATAGGCTGGACGTACCCACGTCTTGTGCCCTTACTCTAGGGTGCATGTCGTGACAACCGATACCGATAGTACGATACCGATAGTTCGATACCGATACCGATAGTCCGATAGTCCGCTAGTGATATCGATAGTTTGATACCGATACCGATAGTCCTCTAGTGATATCGATATTTTGATACCGATACCGATAGTACGATAGTTCGATACGGATACCGATACCGATAGTCCGATACCGATAGTTCGATACCGAAACCGATAGTCCGATATCGATAGTTCGATACCGGAACCGATAAATATTGCCTTTTAATTTAAAAAAAATGGAAAAGCGTTTGTTCAGAAACTGCTACCGGTATTTTTGTTAAAGGTACACTCATAAGCTGAAGCAAATTTTACCAACAGCTTCAACAAGCTAACACCAAATGGGGAAGAACCAATCGGAATCCTTAAATCAAAGTAGAAGCCTGGATGCATCATGTATCATCAAGGCTCAAGAGTGGAGATCAGGATATGGAGGTGGCCTGAACTTTTACTACATGAAAGTGATTAGCAAAGATGCATTTGATAACAAGGGCAACCAAGAGCAACCAAGAGCAAGGTCAATGTTTGAAAGACTAATTCAAGAGATTGATTTTGAAAACAAGAGCAACCAAGAGTAACCAAGTTACAAGTTGTTAATTCATGAGCTGTAGTAAAAAAAGTACCATAGAATACTAATCATCAAAAACAAAAGTTGCAGCCGCTAAGACTAAGTTCCATCTATAAGCCTTTAAATAGTCAAAGAAAAGTTACATCAGTTAATACTAAGGTACCAAATCCCTACATTAGAGAGGAAGTACTAATTAAGAAACATACAAATAAAACTTCTCTTCTGAAATGCTAGGGGTTTGGCAAATTCATATTCAGGTACACTGGAACTGGAACCAAAACTATTGTGCCAAAAGAAAAACACCAAGAACGTCTCACTTGTCTCCAGAGAATTCCAAGTTATACTTGTGCCAAGAATGATTAGAAGGGAAGTGCTTCTATTCTATCACCTTGATTCCAAAAAAAAATTGTTGGAAATAATCAATAGGTTGGTTATAGTGATGACTCTGTTTCAACAAGAGGGACTAAGTATTGAGATCGTGTGTATTGGGACACTATGACAACAAAATGTATGTTTGTGTAGAGAGAATTTTTGTTTAGAAGCAAATACAAGTTCTAGCCTCAAATAACAAGATATATTTAACCCCAAAGTTTGGGTCGAGATAGCTCGTCACGTCATGACTCATGCTCCAAGAGCTGACCATGTTACACGTACTCAAGGTACACGACTATGTTACACGTGCTCAAGCTACATGACCTACGAATATATCGATAACCACATTCATGATTACGCCTGTAAGATATATAGGAATTCCAAAAGAACATGACTACGCCAAACATCAACTACCGCGAAATATAGGAATATATTACTATGTATAAAAGTCTGCATACTTACTAGAGTTGACTTAAGAACAACCCCAAACAAATATATATATATATATATATATATATATATATATATATATATATATATATATATAAATGCATGTAAGCTTGTATCTACGAAATATGAGAGGATGCATCAAAATTATCTTTTGCTTCAGCTACCTATTCCTGATCCTCCTATTCTAATGCCCCCCAGCCGACCCTCCGCCCCACCAGCCCCCCCAGCCCCCGCCTCCGCAGCCAACCCCCCCACCCCTGCCTCCTCCGTCCCCCAGCCCCCACCTCACCTGCCCCCGCAGCCAAACGCCTCCCTCGTGCCGTCCTCTGCAGCCAAACACCGCCTCCACCAGCCCCCACAGCCCCCACCTCCCCCGCCCCGCAGCTAACGCCTCCCTCGTCGCCCCCCAGCCCACGACGCCCCCGTCGCCCCCGCTGTCCCTCCGACCACCGCGAGAGCGAGAGAGAGAGAGAGAGAGAGAGAGAGAGAGAGAAATTACCTTCGGGAGAGATAGAGGAAAGAACGCCGCCGATCGCCGAAGCCGCAGGAGAGAGAGGGAGAGAGAGAGAGAGGAGAGAGAGTGAAATTTGGAGGGAATGAAAAGTTCCCTCTATCATTTTAATTTAAGTCTGGGTCTTATATTTAGCAACGGATAATAACCGTCGCTAGTTCGTTCGCTCTTTTTGATACTTGCCGACGGACTATTCATCGTTACGTAGTCGAAGATTTGTCCCGCCACTTCTTCCAACAATTTTTGCCAAATAGTCGACTGTATAGCGACGACCACATATCCGTCGCTATGTCTCCGACGCCCTACAGACGGACGCGCGACCTTTTCTCTCCCTTAAAATAAAATTAAAAATATATCGATTAGTCGTAGGTACTCCGTCGGTTATTTGTCGCAAATCCGTCGCTAATACCGACGGAAAGAATCCGTCGCTAATGTGCCGTCGCTAATTGACTGTATTTTGGTAGTGATAGGTAGGTAGCCTAATGCTGTATGATAAAATTAAAGAGGGGTTGCCAGTCCTACAAAGGTGAGGTGTTCTTCATGTTACAGTGGCATGACAGCACGATGAGGTACCCGGATAGGGGTAAAGCCTCGGCCTTGCAAGCTATATCGTTGCGGCATAACACCGCAAAGGAGCCTAAGGCTTCATGCTGGGTGGTATGGCACTACAAAGAGGATGTGACCTCATGCTACAGTAGTATGACACTACGACGAGGTTCCCGGTAGGGGTAATGCTTCGGCTTTAGGCCATGTCATAGCAATGTAGCACCGCAAGGGAAGCGCAAGGCTTCATGCCATGTCTCTTTGATAAAGAACTCACCTATAGTGTATGGACAAAGATATCAGGCCGTCTCTTGAGGGTAAACTTATAGACATCCAAAATTATACACTGAAACCAGGCTGGCATAAGGCCTTAATGTGCAGCCAGAAGCACTGTTGATGTCATTATATGAGTGGGAAGAATTGCATTTATGGTGCAGAATTCAAGGCTCAGTCCATTCTTGTATCATGCTGTTATTTAACCTATGCGAAAAGATTCAAGTCGTTGCGACATCTCTCCTAATACATGATGGGCAGTCACTATGGGGAACACTCAACCCATATATTAAGATATGTGGGGGATTGCTGGTATTTTTGCCTTTGGAGTAGGAAAAATAGTCCCACATCGGCTACACCAAATGGTGATTATCTCAATATAATGCATTGCTTATGTTGAGGTGTGCACATGAGGTGTGGTGGGGCACAAGTGTGTGTCATGTTGAAGTATTTTTTTAGAAGGAAAAAGGATTAATTCTGACAAAAATGTAGGTTGATTTTTATCGTACGGACTCGGACTCGGACACAGACTCGTCTCGTGCATGCACGAGAGTGTTCGGAGGGTAGGCGTGGACTGGCACACTTCTATGCTGATTGTGGGATGATCTAAAGTATTAAACTCTATTTTTGAGTATTGGTATTTTAGTCCCACATCGGATAGGAGAAGATGTGAAGTCTCACTCCACTCTATAAATAGAGCCCCTTGGCCTCTTTTGAAAGATGTACCAAAAAGAGAGTTAAATGAGTCCGTAAAGTTCAGGAAGCCCATTCAAGTCTCAAATATTGACTGACGAGCATTTCAGAAGTTCCTTAGAATTTGCTGGTTCCTGGAAGCGGATCGTATATAGGCAATTCTTGCTTTGAGCAACGGTGATCTAATCACCCCAGCAGAGCTGCCTTTTTCTTTCTTCTTTCTTTCTCTTCTTCTCTGATCTAATCAGAAACCTCTTGTGGGCTTTCATCGCTGCTGCTGCTAGCAACTCCATTTGTACCTTCCTAAAAGAAGCACTACATTCGTTTGCTGTTGTAACAAAATCTTTTTAGATTTTCGTTACCCAGAATCCTCCAAGGATCTCTATAGTGCACCTTCTTTGAAGTGTTGCTACGAACTATTGTTGCTATTTTAACAACTGTTTCGATTCTCTGTTTTCCATCAAAAATTATGCCTCGATAATAACAATATATATATATATATATATATATATATATATATATATATATATATATATATATATATAGCGGATAAGCAGAATACTAGTGCAACACTGTCATTCTATATGTCATCACTATCTCCTACCATTTTCATTGTCATCTAGCATATAGGATGATGGTTGTGTTGTTGAACAAATTGCCTCATCCCCCTCCTATCGGACATCTAACTTCTTCACTTATCATGCTTGAACAAAATTGATTGAATTCGATCACATGTATATATGTAATTAAAATATATGAAAGTCTATTAATAATCTAGACAAAACTTTATTAAAAATAATATCATATCCAGATCAAAATGAATTATTCATCATTTATTAATCCTAACTACATCGAAAGATAAGGCACATAAGGATGTCTATGTCTAATTATTTTTCGATTTGCTGGTGGAAGTTTCCAATTTCAAAAGTAGTGTCCAACATATCATCTACTTGGGGATCATATTGTCTCTCTGTTATAGTCGTTAATGATACTCTTTATGGGTAGGGTCACGATATGTGTGAGACCAATAGTATGTCACGCCACAACAATAACACATGTTAGGGATAGAAGAAGTCGAAGCATGATCGTTCTTCTTCTTGAAGTTGTCAGACCTTGAAACCAACAAGACATTCTTGTTGTCTTGGTTTCCCCTTTGATGACCATGATTTCTCCTCCTTTTAGCGTGATCATGTTTCCCCTTCATGCCACTCCCCTATTCCGATAATTTAGGTTCGGGTATTCAAAATGTGTTGTCTAGGGAAACGGGATGGCACTCTTGCCAGTGGGATGTGTCTGATGGCTTTTTCATCAAGAGTTCGTTATTTTTTTCAACGAGCAACATGAGATAAATCAAATTCGAGAACTTCGTAAATTTTCTTTCTCTATATTGTTGATGCAAGAGCATATTAATGTCACTGAAAGTTGAGTAGGTCTTCTCTAGGTTATCATCCTCAGTCAGGTATTCCTTACAAAATTTAAAGGACTGACCGAAGTTGACATATTTCAAAGTTGTACTCGTTCACGGACTTAAAGTCCTGAAACAGAGGATTTGGAAATCGTGTCTTACTTCATGCATGTAAATCTTCCTCTTATGGTCAAAATATTCTTCAAGGGCGATCCAAAGAGTATGAGGATCCTCTTTAGGAGGTATCCCATTTGCATTACTTCATGTATATGCTTTCAGACAAGTATCATGACAAGTGCCTTGTTAGCTTGATTGGCCTCAGTTGTTGTTCTAACTTTTTTTTCCAGTGAGATGGAGCTTGAGATCTTGTACCCACTTTAGGTAATTATTGAAGACTTTCAATGTGGTGAAATTGAACTTGTTCAGATTCGACACTACATGGATGGGAAAACAAGATGTTAGAACTTCGGGTTCGAAGAAAAATGAATTAATTATGCTTCTGTTTCACAATATGTAAAAGTGAATTTTACTTTTCAATTTTATTAAAATGTTACATACTTTACGTTCAACATGACTTATGAACTGCAGCTTCAAGACGAATGTTAGGATCAATACGAATTTAAGAAGAAATTGTCTTCATGCGCCCAAAGACAAAGTTACAAACCAAGTAATAGTTTCTGATGGTATGTCAAGGCTTGGTCTTGACCATATTTTTGCTTCTGACAAAAATGCCAAGGCTTTACAGGGCTGCTAGGGCGTGGCTAAGCCTCTACTAATATTTTTGATTTCAAGAAAATGAAACTAAATTTTGACCCCCTGTGATATCTCCAGGTCTATTAATGAGGGCCAAGATAAGGAGCATCCCTTGTGGAAGTTCGAGAACGAAACGACCAAAACCTAATCAGTTTTGCAAAGTTCGATAACACGGGGCTGTGTTCCATGGGACTGCTCTTTGGCAACTAATTTGATAATTATCTAACAGCTAGCAACGATTTGACATGATTAATTTTTAAGAGAGATAGACATGTCAATTGGGCCAGGCCAGCCTAGCCCGGTACGAGCCTAACCCAAAAAATTGGCCCATGGGCCGGCCTGCCTCGTATGTTGGATCATGTCGTGTCATGTATATCGGCCCATAAGATAGGCCCAGCCCGGCCCGACCTGAAGCCCGGCTCGGCCCAAGCATTGCTTATCATTAGTTTGGCAATGTGTGCTGCTATGCTTGGCTTTAGCCCAATAAATTTGTGCTGTCCTTGGCTTCTATTTTCTTTGTGTTGTGCTTGGCTTTGGTTTGTACTATGCTTGGCTTTGCTTTTCTTTGCTTTGTGGGTACAGACCAGCCATTCATGCATGGACAGACAGTAACTCTGTCGTTAAGGCTAAGCCATATGAATGATACATACATATCCTTTGCATTATTTGCAACAAACCTACATAAATTAATGTTCATTCTTCTGCTGTAAAAAATGATTGTAATTAACAAACAAATTTTTTTGGAGAAGAATGAAATGAGTAACTAAATTTATTACGTGCCAATCAAGTCTCGGCCCGGCCCGGCCTGACCCGAACTGAAGCCCACCGTACGGTGGGTCACGTTCCGGGATGGGTTGAGATTTTTCACCCTTAGCCCGGCCCGGCCTAGCCCGCTGCAGTTCATGGGCCCAAGAGGCCCGGGCTGGGCTCGGCAAAATTTTGTGCCGGGCCTGTCTGGCCTGGCCTACTTGACAACTCTAAGAGAGAAAAACAAAAGGTACAAGTAGTTTGAGAATTTGACCTTTCTTCTACATAGTATTTGTTAATTTTATGTTATTTTAAATTCATTTTCTTACATGAATATTAAGAACTAAACTCATTTGTTCCTCGTCAAAATTCGAGCACTCCCTTGGGAACTTTTCCAATCTTAAAGTTGACACTTCTAGTGTTGATTAATCTTCTTTATTTTGATATGCATATTGATTCCTAGTGTTGGAATGATTTGAAAAAGATTGCTAATAAGTGTACTCAAGGTTCTAACTTGTTGTAAGAGACTCTTGTAGATTTTTCTTGAAATTTTGAACAAGTATGTGAAGGTTAATCTTCTAAATACAAGTCAAGCTCGTTAAGAGAAATTAGAAGTGGTTAAAACTGCTAGAAGGGGTGCAGCAAAGCTTCTACCAGAAAACTTTATATACGGTAGTAGTAACTGCAGAGAAATAAAGTAGAATTAATTGCTAAAAAACAAAGATATCATAGTTAGCTGTCTGCCGGGGTGATAAAGATCATCGTTACTCAAAGCAAAATTCAATCGTCTTTGTCTATCCATTCTAAGGATCTAACAAGTTTTGAAGAACTTGTGGAACGCTCGTTGTCACATCTTTTATTTGAAAACAGCACTAATGTGCAGAACAATTGCACTTGGAACAAAAAGCACTCGGTTGCTAAATATGATCTCTCTTTTGTGTTTTCGTCATTGTAATTTTTTTCCTGTATACACTAAGTGCAGGAGGAACCACTTATATATGGGAGTTATCCCATAAACAAGGGTAATTGTCCACTAAATACATGGGTGGAATACCAGGGAGTAACTTTCGATTAAGTGTGGTAGTTACCAACAATAATCTTAATTAATAGGACAGTTACAAAACTAAATAGCTTGCACAAATCACGACACAACAATGTCGTTGAACAACAGTCCCACAAAAGTGAAAGTGTGCTATCGTGCCACTGCATCCCACAGAACTACAGAACCGTGCCACCACACCTCGTGAAACCATAAAATATGCTACCACAACACTGTTGCTCCGCACCCCTCCGCACAACTATGCTTTCACGAAGCTCCTGCAATAGCTCCATGCATGAAGCATAAAAGAGCGTCATTTTTGTGCCCAACGTTAACGTGCAAAGTGCGCTATCAAAAATTCTACTTTGCATCCTTCGCCCATGCCAACATTTGAGTCTGAGTTAGTGTACCTTTTCGTCTAGCTCCAAAGATATTACACCACTATAATACACATGGCTCGAAGTTGAGGTCATACCTTTTGTTAGTACCATACCACTGTAGCATGAGGTACTAGCTTCTTGTAGAGCTACTATGCTACAACCCTCTAACGTTTAGCATGAGACTATCTATCTCTTTGAGGTGCTAAGTCGTTATATGGCCGGAAGCCCTCCAAACTCATATATGGTGTTATACCACTATACCCGTGCTTCCAGTAATGGACACAGAACAATCCAAATGTTTAAAGAACTTATTAAAGCTCTAAGCCAACCTTCCATATGCCTGCAGAACATTTTACTTTTGAATTACAAAAATATTACATCAAAATTTCTTCAAGCCTATTTTCTTTGTTGTGTCCTCGGCAAGTTGGTGCTTGAGGTCCTTGGTGAATGGATCTGTCAGATTTACCTAGCTTTGAACATCAACCACTGTAATAATTCTGTTTGAGATGCGCCCATTCAATGTGTGTGATTGTCTCATAGTTCTATTCTTTTATTGAGGAAAGGATTTGATGTCCAAGATCACTATTACTAAGGTGATAAAGATTATCGTTGCTCGAGGCTGATCTTAACATGCTAGGATATTAAAGATAAATGTTGTTCGAAGTGAGACTCAACTATTTTTGTCAATCCGCTTCCAGGACCCAACAAGTTTTGAAGAACTTCTGAAATACTTGTTATCGCCTCTATTACTTGGACAAAGCACCAAAGTGCAGTAAAATTGCACTAGGAATAAAAAGCACTTTGCTGCTAAAGAGGATCTCTCTTTTGCATTTTCCTTGCTCTAATTTTTTCTCCTTTATCCTCTAAGTGCAGGAGCAACTACTTATATAGGGGATCTTTCCCATGAACAGAGGTAAGGGTAACTACCTAAAGATGTAGATAGGATAACATGGAGTAAATTACATATTAAGTAGGACAGTTACCAATAGTAACACTCCATTAATATGACAGTTACAAAACTGAAAAACTGTATGGATCTATGATACTATAGATTTGCGTCAATCTAGTTCTACGAAATGCACCAGCGCAGAACTGTCCTACCACAGAATCGTAACCCTACGCTTTTGTGAAGCTCGTGCAATAGTACGCATGCACGAATGTGCAAAGTGTACCTCAAAATGCCACTTTGCACCCTTTACCCACGCCCACGCTGAGTCAGGACCTAGCTCCAAAGAGATTTCTCTTAGAAATAGGTGACAAAACAAATGCTTGTTGTTGGTTTTGAAGTTTGCCAACTAGAAAACCCCCCCTCTCTTCACCATACTAACCACTTGAGCTACAAAACCCGTGTGTATAAGATAATAAATGATAGCTCAAATATTGAGATAATTACTTGGGGCTTGCCTCAACATAGAATGGTGAGATCATGTCATTAATGACTCTATTCAGTATACATCAAGAAAGACTACACAAAGTGCAAGTATATTCAATGTTTGATAAGATAGCAAATAAAGTCTAGCCTAACGTGTAAGACTAATGCATCCCTCCATGAGGTTGCGGGTTCAAGCAACAAAGAGCCATTTAATTCCCCTTTGGAAGAATTAAGTGGTGGGGTTGTTGGGTGCAGTGCAGGTGCGGGATGCGGTGAGTTCAGATGTTGGCAAACACAATATAAATAAAAGGTACTCATGCTTCTTAGAAGACGACTACTGCAAACACTTGGTACCCACAGAATGAGAGGATGAAATGAAAAGACCAAGAAACGTACAATTGAAGGAATGGTTGTAGAAATTGCTAGAAATATATATATAACCCCTAATCCTAGCCTTGTAATTTTCATGAATATATTAAAATGGACCAAGTCAACTAAGTCAATTTCAACCTAGGTCTATCAGCATGTAACCCTAATGATTTAGAAGTTCTACCAGAAATGAGTTATTCCAATCCCAGATCCTAGTCAAAGAATTGAGAGAGAAAAATACAGAATACAAATTCTAGCTAACTAGAATCTTTATCTAGTATGGGGTTCAAATATAAATTAATATGAATCACAAACTTTACGAAGTTTAATAATCTTGTGTAAACTGTCACGACCCGCACCCAGTGTAAGGGCACGAGACCGTGGGTTCGTCTAGCCTATGCTGAAGTGTCAGCGGTAGAACGCTGCCCTAGGTCACAAACATCTAATACAGTATAAATATACCTATACAGAATATACTCCAATCGGAGGACAACATAGAAGGTACAACTCAATCACAAATCTAAGATGGATAAAAGCATGATAAGATAGATATGAAATCCTCAAAAGAGAGATACAACCAGAAGGAAATATGTCTAAGTGTTAAACAACACTACAACAAACATTTGAATAATACATTTCAAAAGATAACACAAAAAGTAAGATAAAGCCTTAGCAGTCTGACCAGCAATAGGGTAGTCTCCTCAGCACAAACTGGATCCTCCTGAGGGTCCAGGTCGCAAGTGTCATCAATACCATCTCCATAGTAGGTGGGGCAGAAATCATCCTCGTTCTCTGTAATATTTTTAACAGGTCCAACCTGGACATGAGCGAATACATAACTCTTATACAGTTCATAAAATGGTAGGAAATATAGAACAAGCAATAGAATAAAATATATAAAATGCTGTAAGAGATGTACATGAAAAACTGGAGATAACAGGTAAATCTGGGTACAAGAAATAAGATAGAGAACTATGAACTGTAAGAACTCTCAGTGATTTAGAGCACAAGTTGGTTATGTGATTTGGTTTAGGTTTTTGCACACGAGTAATCTTTGGTAACTCCATTATATGTGAGGGTATAATAAACATGTACACGAGTATACTAGAGGTATAATCACATAACCACTTCTACTCTCCCGCCCCAAATTAATACACAAGGATCCATTCAAGTTATATTACGTACACAATTTTTGGTTATACATGAAGCACATGTGAACATGAGAGTGCATGAGAGCACACGTGTGTACACAAATAATACGAGAGCAAGGAGTACGTGATGTACAGGAAAAGCACATGACATGAAGTACCCGATGCACCCAATAAGAGAATAACATCTCAAGAAAAAAAATCTATATAGTACTAATCCGTGTGAAAAATGTGTCAGTATCAAGTAAAGTAGTCTAGAGTAAGAATATAACTCCTAACAATTATGAAACGAACAGAGCATGTACTCGCCTGATATCCTAAGCGACTGATGAAAACAGATGTCCGAACGGAGTAAATGAGTCCTATTTAGAGCAAGACAGGTTACAATGTATTCAATATATGATAAATAAAGTTTACAATACATTCTACATAATTCTAGGTCATTCTAGGTCAAAGTCAACTCTTGGTCAACTCTGGTTAACCTTCTAGTCAAACTAGGTCAACAATGTAATTAGGTCAATTTCTAGGTCAATCTATAGTCTGTCCCAAGGTATAGGCTATGATACCAAGTAAGTGTATATATATATGATATATATATATATCTATACCTCAACAATATAGCTTCTAGCCTACATGGCACTATTTACATAACACCATATATATATATATATATATATATATATATATATATATATATATATATATATATATATATATATATATTAAAATATATATATATATATATATATATATATATATATATATATATATATATATATATATATATTTTTTAATATATATATTTTAATATATATACACTTACTTGTATATATATATATATATATATATATATATATATATATATATATATATATATATATATGGTGTTATGTAAATAGTGCCATGTAGGCTAGAAGCTATATTGTTGAGGTGTATATGTATATATATATATATATATATATATATATATATATATATATATATATATATATATATATATATATATATATATATATATATATATATATATATATACATATACACCTCAACAATATAGCTTCTAGCCTACATGGCACTATTTACATAACACCATATATATATATATATATATATTATATATATATATATATATATATATATATATATATATATATATATATATATATATATATATATATATATATATATATATATATAGATATATATAAAAATATATATATATATATATATATCTATATATATATTTATATATATATATATATATATATATATATATATATATATATATATATATATATATATATATATATATATATATATATATATATCCAAAAGCCTACAATACCTCAACTCTTCTATAGTTGAATAATTACCTACATTACAGATAATTTAAATGTTTGGTAACACAAGTTTTCCCTAAATACCTATCTCAGAAATCTCCACAGAACTCATGCCTCGCAATGTATACAATATAGTCATGTATCCCTCAACTCATAACCTATATACCTATATTACAGACAATCTCTCATCACCAATACTCAGTAAAATTGAGATATAACCCAACTTAATAAACCCCACTCTAGAAAACTGAACATATAGCTAAAACCCAAACCAAAACTCATACTATAACTGGTCTCTACAAAAAAACATGAAACCCTCAACTGGAAAACCTATATTGAACTCTGAAACTAAATCTAACCCACATGATTACATATCCTATAACAGACCACACACACACACATACACACACACACACACATACATATCCTAACCGCTCCTCCAATCTCAGAAAACTGGAATACTCCACAATCAGAAAACTGAACCAAGCTAGCAGCTCATATATACATCATCTCACAAACTCAGATATTAGTATAACATACCCTAAACTCAGATCACAAACCCAAAACATGTATCAAAGCCCAAGCATAGGCAAAAACCAACTGAGCAAGGGGGCTGCTGTGTGAGTGTGTACAGGTATTAGAGTTCTAAGGTGTATGTGGAGGTGTCGAGTGATAGATATGCCAAATAATAGGTCAAGTGATGTGTCCAAGTGTCTATAAGTGTTACAGGTGTGTCAAAGTGAGTAGCAACAAGTATCAAGCCGTGTCAATCACTTGGTGTCAGACATTAACAAAGTGTATCAGAGACAGTGAAGAACAGTGGTGCTTGCGTGTGTGTGTCGAACAGTGTGGGTGTGTGTGTGCATGGCAAATCATGTAAACTAATGTGCCAATGTGTCTAGTATGTTAGGAGGTATCCAAGTTTTGTATGCAGTGTCCACGCAGTGGTGTCAAACAATATGAGAACTGAACCAGTGTCAACTGACTGTACGAGCTCGACAGAATCTGCGAGAGGGATTTCTCCTCGAATATCCAATAAAACCCAACCAAACTTCATAGGTAGCGTGTCAGACAATGCCCCTACCAGTACCAACTAGTGGCAACCTAAATAGTGTTGTATCCAGTGAGTTTGGACACGACAGCAGCATGGGAACACAGTTTTCCCTGTACAGTATCCAACACGTGTCTTCGTGTCTATTTTGTCACAAGAAACGACATAAAAATCAACTCAGAGTTACATAAAACTAATCTAAACATATAGGGCTACACAAATATATAATTTATACTGAAAATAGAGAACAAAAAGTTCTAAGGGGAAATTCATCGAACACTTGAGCTACCTCTTTATTACGGAGCGATACGCCCATGATACGGACACCAAATGGACACTAATTGAGTCCAAACCAAAACTAGGGCTAGGGGGACCCTAAATGAATTTATCTATGGTGAGAAATCAGGAATTTATTAGGTTTAGGGATCATTATCTATTGAGAGTTGGAATCTCGATGAAAAGTTTCTTCAAAAGCTCCTACACCAAATCCAATGGCCAAATTGCTTCCAATCCTTGCTAGCTAGCCCATAGAGACCTCTTCTTCACAAGGGGAGTGCAATATAATTGATTTGGTTCAATTTGGAGGTGATTTGAAGAAAGGGACAAAGTTGGGGAAGAACACATATTAGGATTAGGGTTTGCAATGAAAGAGGCAAGAGGGGACTAATATTGACTTATATATGTCAGAGAAGACCACTCTTGGTTGGCCGTGAGTGATAGGCTAGGGTTTGGCTAAGTCATAATGGCCTAAAGCCTCTTCCTATATTGTAAAAACAAGTCCTTAAGCTAAAGACCCAAACTAGCACCTTAATTCAAATCTCCAAATAGTTTCTAAGTAATTCCTAGCTAGATTAGAGTATAATTACTAACCCAATCATGTTAGCTAGGTCTCCATGGTCATGGTTAGTCTCTATGCTAAGTTGTTCTAAGGTTTTACTAGCAAAAGGGCAAAATTATATTACACCAAATTAAATAATATTAAAATAATCAAAAATTCATAATTACCAAAATATTCTTATTCTATAAAGTGGTAGTGACAAATCTACCCTCCTTAAAATAATTTTGCCCTCGAAATTAAAGACGAAATTGAACAGATGAGCAGGATACAAAATCATACCTCAAGGCACAAAATGATAAGGGTATCTTTCACGTATCTCATCCTACCTCTCCCAGGTAGACTCACCTGGAGAGTGATGCCTCCACACAACGCAAACCAAGGGTATAGTCTAGTTTCTCAACACCTTCTCTCGTCGATCTAGAATCTCCACAGGCTGTTCTGGATAACTGAGAGTAGGGCCCACCTCGATCTCAGAATGATCTAGTACATGGCTGGGATCCGCCACGTACTGTCTTAACTGCGACACATGAAACACATTATGAACTCCCTCTAGTACAGGTGGCAAGTCTAGCCTGTATGCCACGGCATCGACTCTCTCGCGGATAACGAAAGGTCCGATGAAACGTGGGCTAAGCTTTCCACATCCACCCAAGCGAATAGTGCCTCGTATCGAAGATATCCTCTGTTTGCCATTGATTATAAAAGAACAGAATAATTATCGGAGTACTGAACTTAGACTCACAATATAAACTCGCTTGTACAAAGAAAGCCTAGGGACAAAAATCTAGGTACAACAATCTAAGTACAATTGTTTATTTTAGATTCTGGGGGGTGACGATAGAGGTTCGAAAAAGCGATGGCAGCTCTGGCTTACTCCTTGGACGATCGGGTGCAGCCTTGGCTCTGGAGAAGAAGTACTTGGCGTTGATGAAGAAATGCTCTCTTTGTTCTCTCTGTATGCTCCTCTGTCCTTTCGATCTCTATACATTCTCTCTCTGATTCTCTCTGGATCCGGGCTGGGGGTCGTCTTTCTGTGTTTTGTAAGGGAATGGCACCTCTCTATTTATAAGAGTGGGAGCATCATTAGGGTTTACAATGATTGTCTATTCTCAAAAGTCGGCGGCCTAAGAGTTAATTAATCTGGGTCATCCATCTTGCATATAATAGATTTAAGCAATTAATATGATTGCATTAAATCTCTACGGATAATAATGTTGATTGCCATAAATATTTGTAACTTATAATGGCCTGTCACGTGTCTAATTTGCTCGATTTGATTTGATCTGGATACTTATTACAATAAATCTGATTAGGATTTGTTAACACCCATAATTTCAGGAAGATAAAACTGCCACGTGTCTCAATTATCTTGGCAGAGCCGCAGATGAGTGGGCCGCATGAGGCTAAATGGCCGCATGAAGATGGGTAGCCGCATGGGGATGAACAGTCGCATGAAGATGGGCAGCCATATGGGAGTGGGCAGCCGCATAAGGGATGCAGCCGCATGCTGATGGGCGGCCGCATAAGGGATGCAGCCGCATGCTGATGGACGGCCGCATAAAGGATGCAGCCGCATAAAGATGGGCGGCCGCAGCCGCATCCCTCGGGACTAGATAGATTCTGCCAGCTGTGAGAAGGTTTTCTCCTCTTTCCTAGGGACGTACCATTACGTCAGTCATTATTGCGCCTTTTTGTCAAACCTGTCATTTGTCAGAGCTGTCAGCCGTCAGGGCATTAAATGCAGCAAAAGACGAAGGGAAGAAGCTGTTGAAAGGCCACGTGGCTCCTCTCTGAGCCGCATGGAATTATTCGAGCCGCATAAACTCTTGAACCGCATGGATCCCTGAGCCGCATGGGGATCCTTGGTCGCATGAACCTTTCTTTATTCTTTTCCATGCTTCTACAAGACCCCCTTCAAAGTTCTCAATTTGCCAAATTGAAATACTTTGAATAAGAAGCATGGCTATGTATAAACTCCTCTGGCCGCATAGGATATTCTGGCTGCATGGGTGTCTCAACCGCATAGCCCCCTTAGCCGTATGGCCATCTGAGCCGCATGGTCATTCCAGCCGTATGGCCATCTGCGCCGCATCGGCTCCTTGCCACGTCTTCAAATCTTTTGTATTGATTACCTTTGATTTATTGTTAGATCCTAGGTCGCTTTTTGGGGCAGGATCCCAAGAGTTTAGCCTTAAATAATCAGATCGCCATGATAACCGAAGAGTCGGTTCTACTGCACATGAATCGATACGTCGGTTCATTGAGGTTCTGCCTATAAATAGCAGGATGTTTGGACATAAGACTTTTTTTACTTTCTGCTGTTGCCCTAGCTCTCTTGTCTTCGTCCTCCTTCTCTGATCATAGTAATGGCTCCCAAGAAGACTGTTGCGGCGAAGAAGGCAGCGTCTTCATCGGCGGCAAAGGGTAAGAAAGCTGCTTCTGCGGCGACGAATGTGGCAGCTCCTCCGCCAGCTGACGTGCCCGTAGTTCACCCCGACGTCCACCCCGCTATCGATGGTAAGGACTTTTGCGTGAGTTTGGAACCTTAACTGTCATGGCTACGTCGCATATTTTATGCACGAGCCTTCATCTTCATGTGTGCCGCATGTACATCTCATGGTCAAACCGTGAGCCGTATGAGAATCGTTGCTGTGGCCGCATACGCACTTCGTCAACAAAGCCGTATAGGTTGTGCTGAGCCGCATAGACTCGTACAAATTTGTTTGTTTTATGAACAATGTGAACTTATCCGAACTCTGAGAGCCATATGAGAGCACTGCCGCATGAACCTTCGCTGAACGGAGCCGCATAAGTGTTTTTCTGAGTTGAGCCGCATGAGGCTCCATTAAGTTGGAGCCGCATAAGCTCGAAAACACCCATCGGTCTCTTTGTCCATATTTTTGACTTATTTTCTTTTGTCTTCTTTTTTCAGTAAATTTCCCAGTTAACGCTGCGGGAGAACCTCTAGTGGGTCGTGCTCAGGCCGCTATGGGCTATAGGTACGATCAGATAGTACGGTATGTGGCGGACCAGCTTACTAGTGACAAGCCTTTGACGAGGATAAATGCCCTCAAGAACTAACCTTTCCTCTTCCTATGTTCCATGATGAATTCGGGAAAATTGGAAAGGGAATACCTGAAACCTGCATTCTTCTTCGAAGACGCTTTGACTGTGAAGAACAGTCAAGTTCTGGATATATCGGAGAACTGGAGCTTCATTTCTAATAGGATTGTGATCCGCATCCCTCAAATGGAGCGTCACTTCCCACTATCTTGGTTCAATATGTTCCCGCTGGATAGGAAGATGGAAGAGTCTTTGACTCCTACCCGGAATGGGATGTTTGTGGGCGACATCTATTACAACAATAGCATGAAGTCAGTGTGTGCGGGCAAGGTGCACGCCAGCCGTTATGTAATAGGATTGGCCCCGGGTGCTTTCTTGAATGTGCTGGGTCCTAATTTCCCGTTTTCTTCAGCCGATACTTTCCTGAACCAACTTGCTCGGAAAGGCTCCTATCCAATCGGCCGGTTGGCACTCCCAAGTTGGATACACCCCATCCCCTCATGGATCAATCTGTCTATGTGGATCTCGCGAAAGTATGAGACTTTTCTGCATGAGATTGGTCTTTATCATGCTATTCGGGGCACCAGCCACGGCTTACCTGTAAACAAGAAGTTATTCATAGCTTTGCTGGAGATGTACAACTGCCGTACGGGAACCTTCTATACCCCTGTAGGGGAAATAGGGCTTGCGCTCCATGAGATGCATGCGATTTCCAAACTTTCTTGGGGGGGATGAAGCTTTTGAAGCATACACTCCTACGAATGAAGAGTTTGAAAAGCTGGAAGAACGATACCCGAGATTCGTGGCTACTTATCAGGAAATACTGTACCGCTATAGTACGTGCCAGCAGATAGCCAAGAAGGAAAGCAGCTCAGAAAGGAATGCTCCCCATACTAAGGACTGGATGAACTATATTTTCTCGACGGGAACCTCAGGCTGAGTTACTTCCCGAAGTCCTCGATCCCGGGAGGCGGTTCAGGCTTTGATGTCGTCGACAAAGAGGGTGGCCTCCACCAGCGACAGATTTGGGAGCCAGACCGACTCTTTTGGTTATTTTTATCAGGATACCCAAGAGCTGTCAGAGAAGGCGCTCCTAGCAGGATTTTTGATGGTAGGGCTGCAGAATTGCGTAGTCTGAGGAGGAGCTGGTTCTATCGAAAGGATCAGCCGTAATTTTATTCTCCCTGCTGTGAAGCTAGTTTTTAGAGTAAAACTAGCTCTTCTCCCGGCCATGGTGTGCAGCATACACCGTGGCCTCCGTACCTTTACGTCTAAGGTCATCGCCCGCAAGGTGACAAAAGACTTTGAAAGGACTGAGCTGCCCTATCATTATCTGATTGGGTGGCTATTAATGTACTACCAGTCTTTGATGAGACCGGGTTCTGAAGATAGCGCGATTGCTGATGACGCTTTTATCTTCCGTTATCGCAACGAGCCTTGGGAGTATGATACTATACGTGCCTGCTGGATGGCACTGGCGAGAGCAGATAGGTACAACTTTTTCGTATCCATCCCTCGTTTTACTGCTGAGGAAATAACGGACGTACATCTCGACGGTATTAGTCCTCCTCAACTTCTAGACGGCCAGATGCTTTTGTGGTTGCGTAACATCCGTCCCGCCCACTTGGTATACCGCAACCGTAATGCTGTCTTCCTGGAACCTTACCTGTCCAGCAGGTTTGCTCATCAGTTTGGGTACAGCCAACTTTTTCTGGACAGTCCCAGTTCTTGTCTAGGTTTTGAAGGTAGCCTCCTTGACGGCATCAGGGCCTGGCATTACTATGATACATTTCATACCCGTGCCACTTTCTCGGTTCCTGCCATTGAGGCATCGG
This sequence comes from Iris pallida, assembly GCA_029216955.1. NCBI lineage: Eukaryota > Viridiplantae > Streptophyta > Magnoliopsida > Asparagales > Iridaceae > Iris > Iris pallida. The sequence goes on from JANAVB010044214.1 coordinate 3,441,767, forward strand.
TAGAGATTTTGTACATGGCAGCCTTGTACCATGTCATGGCGAACAAGCTCCCCATTGGTTTTAGACCGGGTACCAGTTTTATTGTTGGTACTGGCTTGGACGAGAAGCCCCAAGGGGCCAAGACGAGAAAGAAGAAGAAGAATAGAGTCGAAGTGCCAGACTCAGACTCCACCACTGCGGATGATAAGGATGAGGAGCGTGATGCAGATGACTCTTCCTTTCCGGTAGAGGATGTTGGGGCGGGTCAGCCGCCTGTTTCGTTAAATGAGATGACGGCGGATCAGCCACCCGTCGCACCTGGTTCTGTACGGAAGCGTAGCAGACAAATTTCCTCTGTTGGCGGTATTCCTCACTCCCGAAAGTTGGCTGCGACCAGACGTCGCAGGCTAACTATAAGGGAGAGAAGCGAGGAGGTCGACCCCGCTTCGGAGGTAAAGCGAATTACTACCATTTTTATTCAGTTCTTTGTTTCTTCCAGTTTTGATCTTTAATCATTTTCCTTCCCTCCTGTAGGTGTCAGAAGAAGAGGAATCTCAAGTTGCCGAGGTCATGACTCAAGATGACGGGGGTTCCGATGGACCTGTCCCCGAAATTACTGAATTTCATCAAGATGACGCTGACCGAGTCGTACCTCCCTCTGGAGTGGCTGGGACAGAAGAGCCAGCGCAATTTAACTTGGAGGTTGCGGGTGAGGGGACCACGCCAGCTGCGAGCGGGTTACAGCCTCCATGCTCCTCCCCTGGTAAGATAAGCCGAATTTTAACTTACGAGGAGGCCTATCTGCTCTATCATCACATCCTTCATGTTACGTCGATTGATGGTTCCTCTGGACATACAGGTCCTGCCTCTCCAGTGCCGATGATGGACATTGTTGAGATAGGCTCTGCCGAAGGGGCATTGGCGGAGATGAGCGTACCTCCTCCCCTTCTGGTTCGTCTTGAGGGGCCTCCCGCTGTCTCGAGGTCGGAAAGTCAAGTGGTGGGACAGCCGAGGCAGGGAACAATGGTCCTTGCATCCTTTTCTGCTCAGGCGGCTCCGAGAGTCGACCTCTCTGTCCTGCAAAGTGTACAGGCTCTTCGAGTGGCGGAGGAAGAGTTAGCCGCTATCCGTATATCGTTCCCCTCGAAATTTGTCCCTTGGTGGCAAGTTCTAGCGCACCTCCTTCGACGTTGCCGGCCACGCTTCCTTTGATGCCGTCTTTTACAGAGGTTCTGGACGAAGCATTACAGGACGTGGTTGACAGCTTTTATCGTTACTTGAAGAGGGGGGTAGCGGTTGCTATGGAAAGAGGGACCTCTTTTGTCTTGGCCCGGTAATGCGCCCTGGGTTATATTGATATCCTTAAGACTCTTCCCGGTGGGGCAGGGGTAGCCGCACTTCTGGAGGCAAAATTGCTAGAGGCTGATCAGTTGGTGGACCAGTTTCAGGTGCTGCAGCAGGCTGATCTATCTGCTGCTATAGATCAGGAGTACGGTTTCCTCACAGCTGCTGTAGAGAAGATAAGGGCTGCTCGGGATAAGACCAAGCCGGCCATACTGAAGGACCTCCGCGATCTGTCTGATCGATATGATCAGTTGAGCTGCGAGAGTAAAAACATTATGGCTCGGGAAGCGACAGCCTCCCGTGGGATTATTGACACGCGAGAGCAGATCCTTGAGCTTCAGAGGAAGTTAGCTTTCCTGGAGTCTGAGCTTGAGGCTGCCCGCACCGAAAGGGGGCTAATTATCCAGGAGGCTGACAGAGTGAATCGAGCTTCGGCTGGTCTGGAAATTGCCCTGAAGAAGTTGGAGGACGACTGGCAGGCACATATGGACTTGGATAATGCGGAGCGGTTATCCCAGGAAGCGGAGCGCCGGGCTAAACAGCGGCTTGAATAGGGGACCACCTTGGTGAAGAACCGCCTCCTGGAATTATGTAATGCCGAACCATAGTCGGCCTTTTCTTCTTTTGTTATGTCCTTTTTTAGGGGGACATGGTCCCAGAACATGTAATGCTTTTTGGCTTCCAAATGAAAGCGTATACTTTATTCTACCCTTTATCAGTACTGCTTGTTGTGCTTGTGGTGTTATGGTGGCGTTTGCCCCGAATGGGGGACTTGTTTGTGGACCTGTTATCTTTGGCATACCTTGATTTTAGGTACGGATAACAAGTTTGATTGGGGATACCTAGAACAATTCTACGGCAAGGTGATCGTGGACGTTTCGGGTATCGGGAGAGAGAATGCCATGGAGCAGCTGGGCTCCCGGGGCATGATGAGGAATGGTGGGTTTGTACTAAGAAACTTAGCAAAGGACATTTGTGGGCCTATTATCCTTGGCGTACCCTGGCTTAGGATACGGATAATAGGATAAAAAGGAACCAACATACTTACTCAGAGGTAATGAGGATATGGCAAGTATGGGGGTTTTACCGCGGAGTCTTCCTACTCAGAGGTAGTGAGGACATGGCAGGAGTAGACTCAACGGAGGATATTTGTGGACCTATTATCCTTGGCGTACCCTGGCTTAGGATATGGATAATAGGACGAGAGGGAACCAACATACTTACTCAGAGGTAATAAGGACATGGCAAGTATGGGGTTTTTACCGCAGAGTCTTCCTACTCAGAGGTAGTGAGGACATGGCAGGAGTAGATTCAACAGAGGATATTTGTGGACCTATTATCCTTGGCGTACCCTGGCTTAGGATATGGATAATAGGATGAGAGGGAACCAATATACTTACTCATAGGTAATGAGGACATGGCAAGTATGGGGGTTTTACCGTGGAGTCTTCCTACTCAGAGGTAGTGAGGACATGGCAGGAGTGGGCTCAAGGAAGGATATTTGTGGACCTATTATCCTTGGCGTACCCTGGGGTTTTTTTGGTACAGATAATAAGTCGAGGGAGGACCAACATATTTACTCAGAGGTAATGAGGACATGGCAAATATAAGGGTTTCTTCGATGGAGCCTTCCCACTCAGAGGTAATGAGGACATGGCAGGAGTGGGCTCCATGAAGGGGTACATAGAACGACTCAGAGGTAATGAGGACATGGAAGTTCTATGTAGAGGGGTGATTTGTTTTTGGAGGAAGTGAAACGACTCAGAGGTAACATCGACGTGGTCATTTTGGAAATTTTGTGGATCCGTTACCCTTTTTGTGCACTAAGAGTGCGGATAGTGGATAATGAGGGAGGAGCTCTTTCAGAGAAATAAGTTCAGAGGTATGATCATACATGACTTACTACCTAAAAAAGTGAACGGAATGTGAGTCCAGAGGCACCTGCGGGTACATAACTCGATAATCTGGGAGAGTTGGAATGTGAGTTCAGCAGTACCGGCGGGTACATGATTCGATAATATGGAATTTGAAAATATGAGTTCAGCGGCACCAGCGGGTACATGACTCGATAATTTGGAGTATTGTGGATGTGAGTTCAGCGGTACCAGAGGGTATATAACTCAATAATCTGGAATTTTTGTGAATATGAGTTCAGCGGTACCAGCGGGTACATGACTCGGTAATCTAGAAAATGTCGTTTAGACATAATATTTCTTCAGGAACTTGCCGTTGACGGGTAGCATGAGCAAGTCTCCATTTTGTTTTGCGAGGCGGTAAGCACCATTGGAGAATACAGCCTCAATGATAAATGGACCTTCCCATTTTGGCTGGAATTTGCCGGCGGTTTTGTGAGTCACGACCATCGGCCTCCGAACTGCCAGAACGAGATCGCCCACTTGGAATGTTCTGATTTTAACCTTCTTGTTGAAGGCTCCGGAGATACGTGCTTGGTAAAGCTCGATTCGTTGCTGAGACAAGAGGCGCTTTTCATTTAAGGCCTCCAACCCTTGTAGTCGGCAACGGTAGTTATCGTCCGTCGTCAATTGGTAAGTGAGTGCGACGCGGAGCGAGGGTATTTGAGTCTCCAATGGGTGAAATGCCTCACTCCCGTACACCAGGGAGAATGGTGTGTTCCCTGTGGCTATTCGGACTGTGGTACGGTACGCCCATAAGCATTTACCAAGCTTCTCGTTCCAGTCGTGTTTGTTGGATGATAAGAACTTTTTGAGAAGTTTGATGATTATTTTGTTGAATGCTTCTGCCAACCCATTCGCTGCCAGATTGTATGGTGTCGAAGCGACATTATGAATTCGGTGTTTGTCGCAGAACCGATAGAAGGCGTGGCATGTAAACTGTGGACCATTATCATGGATGATCCTTCGAGACAGTCCAAAGTGATAGATGACGTGATGCTTGAGGAAGCTGATCACGTTTGAAGTTTTGACTTCTGTAAGCGGAACAACTTTCGCCTATTTAGAGAAGTAATATGTGATTGCGAGTATGAAGCGATGTCCTCGGGAGGAATGTGGAGTGATCGGACCGATGATATCCATTCCCCATGCTTCGAATGGCCAGGACGCCACTGTCGGATGTAGAAATTTGGATGGTTGGTGGATGAAGCCTGCGTGGACATGGCAGGCTTTGCATTTTCTTGCGTAGTCTATCGCATCTGCCACCATCGTGGGCCAGTAGTAGCCCATTCAGCAAAGACGGTCTTACAATTTTAGGCCAGGCTGATGGGCCCCGTAGACATCGTCATGAGCTTCACGTACGGCTTCTTTGGCTTCTGCGTTTGACAGACATCGGAGCAATAATCCATCGTAGGATCGGCGATACAGCATTTTCGTCTCTGTATCATAGAAGAATTTGAGAGAACGCCTTCTGATAGAGGTGGCCTCTTTTGGGCTCTCGGGCAAGATGTCGTAAACTACGAAGTCAATGAATGGTTGTCTCCAGTCTGGGACTTCGTCGATTGTATGAGCAGAATAACTTGCCACAAATTGAACATTGTTCTTGGGACAGACCAGTTCATGACCTATCACATCCACCGATTGATGAGTATGATTTGGCACTGCTAGGGAAGCGACAAGGCCTGCTAAGGCATCGGCTTCGATATTTCGGAGTCTCGGGACGTGTTCGATGAAGAACCCTTCAAATGACGAGATGATGTTGATCGCTATTTGGTGATAGGGGATCATGTCTTTATGGCGGACTTCGTATGAACCCCGGATCTGATTGATGATTAACTATGAATCGCCGTATGCTTCAAGATATTCTACCCCAGCTCTCTTGCAAGTTGGAGGCCAATGACCAAAGCGTTGTACTCGGCCACATTGTTAGAGCAGGGTTCTGTGAGGAGTAAGCGCGATTGATCACCAATCCGGAAGAAGAAACCAGCACCACCCCGACTCCGACGACGATGTTGCCCTTAGGTCCGGTCCTTGAGGCGCCGTCAAAGAACATTCGCCATATATCATCATGAGAGGTTGCATGCGAGTCGGAGACCTCATCTGGAATTCCTTCATATATTTTGGACGACTCCGAGCTGGGGTGGGCTGCCAAAAAGTCTGCCAGGGCTTGACCTTTAACTGTCTTTTGTGGGACGAAGATCATATGGTAGGGGGACAGTAATATTGCCCATGTAGCGAGGCGAGAGCTGAGTGCCCCTGGTTACGTCATGAGGACCCTGAGGGGGTTGACTCGTGATATTACATGTATGGTTTGCCCTGTGACATAGTGTCGCGTCTTTTGAATGGCGAACACCAGAGCGAGGCATTCCTTTTCTACGGTGGTATATCGAGGCTCTGGCCCGATCATTATTCTTCTGAGGTAATATATAGCTTGTTCATGGCCTGTATCGTTGTTTTATGCCAGCAAAGCGCCGAGGGAATGCTCCATTGCTCGTACATAGAGCATGAATGGTTTTCCAGCAACCGGGGCCACCAGGACTGGAGGGTTTGACAAATATTCTTTGATGCTGTCGAAGGCACGCTGACATTCTTCGTCCCATACGAATGAGACGCCCTTCTTCATGAGATGGGTGAATGGCTGACAACGCTCGGAGAGGTTGGAAATAAACCTCCTGATGTAAGCAAACCTCCCTTGGAGGCCTCGAAGTTCTCGAAGATTTATCGGGGGACCCATCTTCATGATTGCCTTTGTCTTCTCAGGGTCTACGTGGATACCCTGGGCGGTGATGATAAAACCTAAGAACTTTCTGCTGGATACGCCCAAGAAGAATTTTGTGGGATTCATCTTCAAGTTGTGTGCTCGCACCAAGTCGAATACCGTTCTCAGATCCTGGAGATGGTCACCCTTATAGCGACTATTGACAACGATGTCATCGACATAGCACTCCACGGTCTTGTGCAAGTGATCCCTGAAGATGATACTCATAGCTCTTTGATATGTGGCGCCAGTATTCTTTAAACCGAAAGGCATGACTGTGTAGCAGTATGTGCCAATCGGTGTTCGAAATAATGTATGCTTTTCGTCGACATGAGACATCTTGATTTGGTTGTACCCCAAGAAACCATCCATGAATGACATGCGTTCGAAGCCGCATGTGTTGTCGATCATGATGTCTGTGATAGGGAGGGGGAATTCATCTTTGGAACATGCCTCGTTCAGATTGCGGAAGTCGATGCAGATTTGAATATTTCCATTCTTCTTAAGGACCGAAACTATGTTGGCAACCCAGTCTAGATGTTGTTCCTCACGAATGAAGCCGCTGGCTATCAGTTTGTTTACTTCGGCTTCGATCGCATCCATGATACCTGGGCGGAAGCGTCGTTGTTGTTGTTTGACTGGCTTTGCATTTGGCCGAATGTTGAGTTTGTGAAGAGCAATCTCGGGGTTTAGTCCTGGCATGTCTTCATAGCTCCAAGCGAACACATCAATATATTCTTTGATGAGTTCCAGTAGCGATTCTCGCCCTTCGTCTGTCAAGCTTTTACTGACGAAGATTGGTTTTGGAGAAGATTCGTTGTCGAGGTCGACCTGTATAACCTCATCTTCAGTAGGAGGTTATCTCTGTTCGAATCGCTTTTCCCATTGTGCATCCATCTGTTGGGCCCACGACTCTAACTCGAGGATTTCAGGAATGTCTTCATCTTCTTCGTAAGCGTTGACGAATGCCTTATTGACTGACAGGACTTGTCTGAATACGTCTCCGATGCTGGTATCGGAATCAAAAGTTGGTGACCCGGTTGAATGTGAATGCCAGTCGCATTCCTCATCTGAACTTTCAGGGGTCGTTGCTGGCGTAACATACCCTAATCCATATCGGGTCTTGCTGTAGTAGTCCCGTGGTTTGCCAGCCGGGACTAGTGGCTTTAAAGGTAATCGTCGCCTAGTGCCATAGTTCAAACCTGGCGTAGTCTCCAGATCATACTCCTATTTTTGCATAGGGTATTTGGATTGGGGGCTGTAAAGATACAGGGGCAGTCTCCCGGCATCTGATTCAAGATCGACCTTCTCTATGGTGAAGGATTATGGGTCGTCCTTTCGGCCGAAGATGATTGGATGGTCCCCTCCCTCGATTATGCGGTAAGCGTCTTCTACTGGAGTAAGCTGGTTTGCGGTGTAAACATTTGTCACCTTTGTGTGTAGGTGAGTGCCTATCCCGTATTCCATAGCATACATTGTGCAAAGCTTATTAAGCGCGAGGTAGTTCAAAGATAGCGCTTTATTGATGAAGTAAGGTATCTTTTCTAGCGGGATTACATCATCTGCGGAGGGAACATTAGTGTGGGCAGCCACATACTTGGCTAGCTCCGGTTCTTCTTCGGCCACCCCCTGTATAAATGAAGACTGAGTGGATGACCTGGGCAGCTTGATCGTCAGGAGTTTCGCTGGTGGAGCAGAACGTGGAGTCATTGGCAAACTAGCGACCCCCAGTTTGGTACTCGATACTGGGCGGGGAGTTGTTGGCTCACTAGAAGCCGCAGACCTTGCATCGGGGTGATGATTCTTCTTGGGAAGGCGTATCGTCATTGGCTTGTCGGAGAGATTGAGCTTCTCCATTTGTGGCTGGTCGACTCTAGGCAGTCTGATAGTTAGTGGCTCTGTTGTGGGTTTTGGCACTTGGCCAAACCTTGGCAGCCGGATTATCATTTGCCCTTCTTATGCCGAGAGGCTGATTGCGTCCTTACGCAGAGTGGCTATAAGGGGTACGAACTTTCCAGGTTTGCGAGCTTGGAGGTGGATCGTCAGATGTTCTTCTGATCCCGTGGCTGTCTCGGTACGAGCTTGCACATCTCCTTCACCAAGGTGCCTCTTCGACTTTTCGTATAGGCAGGAGTCTGAGTAGTAGGATTTGACCCCTTTGAAGGGATCGATGTCGGAAAATTCTGTCCTCACGAAGCCGTATTTATTGACATATTTGAAATATTGGTGCAGAGTGGAAGGCACGATCATATAATCGTGTATCCAAGGACACCCCAAGAGGATATTGTAGGAAGTGTCTGCGTCTATGACGTAACAGGTTACTTCTGAGTGAAGATCGTCAATTTGGCACTTCAAGCGAATCTTCCCAATCGGGTAGCTCCTGTCCGAATTGAAACCGCTGATGGCGGTGCTTGTTGGCGTCAGATGATGCATAGAAATGCGGAGATGATGTAACAGACCCTTCGGGATGATGCTTATGGAAGAACCATGATCAATGTGCATCCGATCCACCTTTACATCGCCGATGTATCCAGTGTAATATAAGGGCGATCGTACAGGTTGGTTTTGATGAGCATATCCTGCGGAGTGAAGACAATGTTGGGCATCGCTCCCATGCAAGCGCTGTCTTGGAGATCTGCAGGCGGGCTCTCTTTCGTGAGGTTGACCTGAGCCAGATAGGCGTCGGCATTCTGGAGTGCATTGCTCAAAGCCACGCGAACATCCTTTGAGAGTCTCAGGAGCTCGTATAATAAAAATTTGGTCGGTGTGTTGGCCAATTACGCCAAGATGTCGAAGTTGTAGGGCCTCTCCAGCTCCTACGGTGCCTCTTTCCGGAGGGATTTGTCAAAGAGAGTGTCCTTCGGCCTAGGCTTGTCGGTCGTCGAAGGTTGAGAAGGTCCCGGAGCGTCAGTAGTAGCTGGCTGATGATCTTCAGCCGAGTTATCAGCCACAGGTTGGGATTGTGCCCCAGACCGGGTAACGACAGCCGTGACTTCTTCGACATCTGTCGAGATTGTGCGGCAGGATCTGACTTTTCCACTCTTCTTCTTGAAAATGGAAGGTAGTATGGATTGAGTCACCTCGAGTACCAAGTCCGGATGGACCCACATGACCTCCCCTCGTGATGTGGTGAGGGGCACTAGACCAGCTGCCTGATCCCGGGGAGGTGGAAGATTAGCAATTTCCATTATTGCTAGAGGGATGGGTACCACACCGTCTTGAGTTTTTCTTGGAGGGAAGCTGCCAAATTGTACTGACACCATATTGGCTGCCACAGTTACCTCTTCAAAATCGATGGCCAGAGCGTTCGAATCGATGAGATATTGGATGTACCGTTTCAGTTGGTAGCAGTCGTGTGTAGCATGGTGGACGTAGCGGTGGTAGTGGCAGTACTTTGGGCTCTCCATTTCAGCCGGCCGAGGTTCCCGTCTTGGTGGAGGGAGCTGAATTTTGTCTCCTTGTATGAGCATGTCCATGATGGGCTTGACGTGGCCGTCCTCGAAGGAGTAGGTCATTTGCGGCCACTGTTTGTCTGCCGATTTTGACTCAGGTTTCTGTGCTGTATCTGCCACCATAGCCTGCTTGCCCTTGTTGTCCCGATTATTGGTGGAGCTACCCCCATTGTTGTTGTTGGCATTAGGACGCCTGCCCTTGTCCTCTCCCTCTGAGATGTGCAATCCCAGTTGGCGAGCCTTCTTCAACCGTTCTTTGGCGCTAGTGGCACTGATAATAAACGTCTTCCAGTCCTTGAATTGACTTTCACCAATCCAGAAACTGATTGTTGGAAGCAGTCTCTTTTGGCAAATTTTAATTAAGGAGGAATCCGGATTACCGGACGGCAATTTCATGGCGGTTTGGCGAAACCGCTGAATATAGTTCCTTGTCAGCTCTTTCTCCCCTTGAACGACGTCCATGAGGGTGGACATTGTGATATCCTATCCTACTTCGTAGAATCTCTCCAAGAACATGCGCTTGAAGCTGGCAAAGGAGTGGATGCAGTTGTCTGGCAGGTTGCGATACCAGTCGAAGGCGATCCCTTCCAATGCCCCAATGAATAATCGTGTAAGGATGGCATCATCATGGGGCAGATGGTCGGTGGTGACCTCGAAGTAAGTGATGTAACGACTTGCGGAGGTCTTCCCATCATATGGATTGATGTGGAATGGTTTATACTTTGGTGGAAAGGGAACATCTCTCCACGCAGCGGGATACGGTTGTCGTATCCTGAGGTCTTGCCAGTTTTCTCGGGCATGAAACATGGCCCGGAGCTCCTGGACCTCTCTTCTTGCCTCCCTGGCTTCGTCTGCAACGGTAGGAGCCGACATCTCAGAAGGAATATTGCCCGGGTTTGGTGCCGCTGAGTTTGAGTCTACATTGACCGCAGGGCCCAAGTTTGTTTGGCCAGGCGTCCCCCCTTACAGAGTAGGAAGGGCTGCTTTGATTTCGTCCACCGATTTGACCAAAGTGCACAGTATGGCCTCCAGAGTGTCGATGCGTTGGCGATCACTGGGACCATCCTGTTCGTCATTTGTCATGAATGCCGTCCTGACATGAGTAGAAGTGGAAGGGACGGTGGATGACGTACACTCCGAATCGTACCCTATAATGAGAAGTCATCGGGGTATGTGCGAATGTCTTCCTCTGGTTCAGACTCAGAAGGAACAGTACCCCCAGCTTCCGAGTTCGCCTCGTCTTGGGAATTGTGGATGCCTTCGGGGACGTCGGGATCTGCTGCATCTGATGGAAGAGTTGTTTCCCCCAGCTCATTTTCTTGGAACATCGGATTGTCGTGGTGGTTCGGAGGAGTGCTACCCCCAGTTCCAGCAACCCCCAGTGATGTGGACGATGAATCTCCCACTGTAGCAGATTTCGTCTTTGAACGGGTACCTTGGAAAACTCCGGTGGTGGGCACCCGCTTAGACGACAGTCTCTTAGTCATAGTGGTTGAAATCTTCGGGCTGGAAACATTTGTCTTCTTCCCTCTCCCATCGGCGGGGATTTTCTGAGCAGAGTTGCAGGAGACGACGGGAAGTGCCTCATCTTCTGAACATGGTTGTTACAGTCTTTGGAAGACGGACTGCCGGTCTTCTCGTACCGTCGCGTTATTGCAACAGCAGTTGACGATGACTTGGGTGCAGTGACGTCCGTGGGAGGTCTCTTTGCACCCCGAGGCCCCTTCTCTTTTCTTACGTTTGTGGAGGATGGCTTCACGCAAGTCAGATGGGTCCGGAGCGACCATGTTTGCTTCCTGGATTTTGAAAGACTTTTGGAAACCATCATGTCCGTTTACCGTCGGGGGCTGGACTCGAGTAGTTCTGTATAACTTTCCATCAGAGGCCCGCATAACAGTATGTGGAACGCTCGGATGGTCAGAGGTTGGGACATTAGACTGAGCTTGCCAAGCTCGTACTGCCCTAGACTTCTTTACTCTGGTGCGTGAGGGCACATAATAGGAAGAGTCTAAGTGGTGCTGGAGAGAGACAGACATGTCTTCTCGGGAATGCGAGAGATCAGGACCATAGGATAGGCGATCGAAGACTGAGCCGCGTGGAGCAGGCGGCATGCGGCTGGAATCAATAGTCTCCATGCGGCTGGCAGTCGTAGCCGCATGGGCTTTTTTCATGCGGTTGAACATGGCTGGAAATCCTGGCCGCTTGAGTGTTATGCATTTGGCTGGCAGTTTTGGCCGCATGGTCATCATTCATACGGTTGGCAATCTTGGCCGCATGAGTCTTCGTTTTGCGGCTAGTACCTTTGTTCGGTTTTTTCTGGAGCACATAGATTCACTCTTTGTCCCTGCAAGTCCAGCATCGTAGTGCTTTCCTCTGCCGGACTTAGGGACAGCAGAGTCCTCTATGGCTTGAAGTGGGGCCGCATGAGAGTCGCCTTCGCCGTCTTGGGCAGCAGAGAGTACTCCGTCCAGAGCTTGGGGAGGAGCAAATGACTTTGGCTTCCACTCCATGCGAGCCTTCCTTGTGCGGGTTCGCTTCTGGACCGGGCCAGCGCTTCCTTCAGAGAGCATTTCTTCGAACGCCTGTTGGTCGAAGCGGACGACCATCTTCTGTTGTGTGGAGCCACGTTTGGCTGTATCCGATTGCATCACCAACTCCTCAGCCGTGGAGAAGTTTTTCTCCAGCAGAGTCGCCATCGTGTTTGCCATTGATTGTAAAAGAACAGAACAATTATCGGAGGACTGAACTTAGACTCACAATAGAAACTCGCTTGTACAAAGAAAGCCTAGGGACGAAAACCTAGGTACAACAATCTAAGTACAATTATTTATTTTAGATTCTGGGGGGTGACGATAGAGGCTCGGGAAAGCAACAACAGCTCTGCCTTTCTCCTTTGACGATCGGGTACAGTCTTGGCTCTGGAGAAGAAGTACTTGGCGTTGATGAAGAAATGCTCTCTTTGTTCTCTCTGTATGCTCCTCTGTCCTTTCGATCTCTGTATATTCTCTCTCTGATTCTCTCTGGATCCGGGCCGGGGGTCGTCTCTCTGTGTTTTGCAAGGGAATGGCACCTCTCTATTTATAAGAGTGGGGGCATCATTAGGGTTTGCAATAATTGCCCATTCTCAAAAGTCGGCGGCCTGAGAGTTAATTAATCTGGGCCGTCCATCTTGCATATAATAGATTTAAGCAATCAATGTGATTGCATTAAATCTCTGTGGACAATAAATGTTAATTGCCACGAATATTCGCGACTTATAATAGCCTGCCAGGTGTCTAATTTGCTCAATTTGATTTGATCTGGGCACTTATTGCAACAAATCTGATTAGGATTTGTTAACACCCATAATTCCAGGAAGATAAAATTGCCACGTGTCTCAATTATCTTGGCAGAGCCGCAGATGAGTGGGCCGCATAAGGCTAAATGGCCGCATGAAGATGGGTAGCCGCATGGGGATGAACAGCCGCATGAAGATGGGCAGCCACATGGGAGTGGGCAGCCGCATGCTGATGGGCGGCCGTATAAGGGATGCAGCCGCATGCTGATGGGCGGCCGCAAAAAAGATGCAGCCGCATGAAGATGGGCGGCCGCAGCCGCATACCTCGGGATTAGATGGATTCTGCCAGCTGTGAGAATATTTTCTCCTCTTCCCTAGGGACGCGCCATTTCGTCAGTCATTATTGCGCCTTTTTGTCAGAGCTGTCATTTGTCAGAGCTGTCAGCCGTCAGGGCATTAAATGCAGCAAAAGATGAATGGAAGAAGCTGTTGAAAGGCCACGTGGCTCCTCTCTGGACCGCATGGAATTATTCGAGCCGCATAGACTCTTGAACCGCATGGATCCCTGAGCCTTGGCCGCATATTACTATGTATGAATGTCTGCATACTTACTAGAGTTGACTTAAGAACAACCCCAAACCAATATATATATATATATATATATATATATATATATATATATATATATATATATATATATATATATATATATATATATATAAATGTATGTAAGCTTGTATCTACGAAATGTGAGAGGATGCATCAAAATTATCTTTTGCTTCAGCTACCTATTCCTGATCCTCCTATTCTAATGCCCCCCCAGCCGACCCTCCGCCCCACCAGCCCCACCAGCCCCCGCCCCCCAGCCCCCGCCTCATCCGCCCCCGCCTCCCCCGCCCCCCAGCCCCCGCCTCACCCGCCCCCGCAGCCAAACGCCTTCCCCGTGTCGCCCCCCGCAGCCAAACGCCGCCTCCACCAGTCCCCCCAGCCCCCACCTCCCCCACCCCACAGCCAATGCCTCTCCCGTCGCCCCCCAGCCCATGACGGCCCCGTCGCCCCCGCTGTCCCTCCGACCACCGCGAGAGAGAGAGAGAGAGATTACCTTCGTGAGAGAGAGAGGAGGGAACGCCGCCGATCGTCGAAGCCGCGGGAGAGAGAAGGAGAGAGAGAGAGGAGAGAGAGTGAAATTTGGGGGGAATGAAAAGTTTCCCCCGTCGTTTCAATTTAAGTCTGGGTCTTATATTTAGCGACGGATAATAACCGTCGCTAGTCCGTTCGCTCTTTTTGATACTTGCCGACGGACTATTCATCGCTACGTAGTCGAAGATTTGTTCCGCCACTTCTTCCAACAATTTCTGCCAAATAGTCGACTACATAGCGACGACCACATATCCGTCGCTATGTCTCCGACGCCCTACCGACGGACGCACAACCTTTTCTCCCCCTTAAAATAAAATTAAAAATATATCGATTAGTCGTCCATACTCTGTCGGTTATTTATCGCAAATCTGTCGCTAATGCCGACGGAAAGAATCCGTCGCTAATGTGCCGTCGCTAATTGACTATATTTTGGTAGTGATAGGTTGGTAGCCTAATGCTGTATGATAAAATTAAAGAGGGGTAGCCAGCACTACAGAGGGGAGGTGTTCTTCATGTTACAGTGGCATGACACCACGATGAGGTACCCGGATAGGGGTAAAGCCTCGGCCTTGCAAGCCATATCGTTACGGCATAACACCGCAAAGGAGCCTAAGGCTTCATGCTGGGTGGTATGGCACTACAAAGAGGATGTGACCTCATGCTACAGTAGTATGACACTACGACGAGGTTTCCGGTAGCGATAATGCTTCGGCTTTAGGCCATGTCATAGCAATATAGCACCACAAGGGAAGCGCAAGGCTTCATGCCATGTCTCTTTGATAAAGAACTCACCTATAGTGTATGGACAAAGATATCAGGCCGTCTCTTGAGGGTAAACTTATAGACATCCAAAATTATACAGTGAAACCAGGCTGGCACAAGGCCTTAATGTGCAGCCAGAAGCACTGTTGATGTCATTATATGAGTGGAAAGAATTGCATTTATGGTGCAGAATTCAAGGCTCAGTCCATTCTTGTATCATGCTGTTATTTAACCTATACGAAAAGATTCAAGTCGTTGTGACATCTCTCCTAATGCATGATGGGCAGTCACTATGGGGAACACTCAACCCATATATTAAGATATGTGGGGGATTACTGGTATTTTTGCCTTTGGAGTAGGAAAAATAGTCCCACATCGGCTACACCAAATGGTGAGTATCTCAATATAATGCATTGCTTATGTTGAGGTGTGCACATGAGGTGTGGTGGGGCACAAGTGTGTGTCATGTTGAAGTATTAATAATGCATTCCTTAGAATAATGTAGGTTGATTTTTATCGTGCGGACTCGGACTCGGACACAGACTCGTCTCGTGCATGCACGGGAGTGTTCGGGGGGTAGGCGTGGACTGGCACACTTCTATGCTGATTCTGGGATGATCTAAAGTATTAAACTCTATTTTTGAGTATTGATATTTCAGTCCCACATCGGATAGGAGAAGAGGTGAAGTCTCACTCCACTATATAAATAGAGCCCCTTGGCCTCCTTTGAAAGATGTACCAAAAAGAGAGTTAAAGGAGTCCGTAAAGTTCAGGAAGCCCGTTCAAGTCTCAAATATTGACTGACGAGCGTTCCAGAAGTTCCTTATAATTTGCTGGTTCCTGGAAGCGGATCGTATATGGGCAATTCTTGCTTTGAGCAACGGTGATCTAATCACCCCAGCAGAGCTGCCTTTTTCTTTCTTCTTTCTTTCTCTTCTTCTCTGATCTAATCAGAAACCTCTTGTGGGCTTTCATCGCTGCTGCTGCTAGCAACTCAATTTGTACCTTCCTAAAAGAAGCACTACATTCATTTGCTGTTGTAACAAAATCTTTTTAGATTTTCGTTACCCAGAATCCTCCAAGGATCTCTACAGTGCACATTCTTTGAAGTGTTGCTACAAAATATTGTTGCTATTTTAACAACTGTTTTGATTCTCTGTTTTCCATCGAAAATTATGCCTCGATAATAACAATATATATATATATATATATATATATATATATATATATATATATATATATAGCGGATAAGCAAAAAATATATATATATATATATATAGCGGTTAAGCAGAATACTAGTGCAACACTGTCATCCTATATGTCATCACTATCTCCTACCATTTTTATTGTCATCTAGCATATAGGATGATGGTTGTGTTGTTGAACAAATTGCCTCATCCCCCTCCTATCGGACATCTAACTTCTTCACTTATCGTGCTTGAACAAAATTGATTGAATTCGATCACATGTATAGATGTAATTAAAATATATGAAAGTCTATTAATAATCTAGAGAAAACTTTATTAAAAATAATATCATATCCAGATCAAAATGAATTATTCATCATTTATTAATACTAACTATATCGAAAGATAAGGCACATAAGGATGTCTATGTCTAATTATTTTTCCATTTGCTGGTGGAAGTTTCCAATTTCAAAAGTAGTGTCCAACATATCATCAACTTGGGGATCATATTGTCTCTCTGTTATAGTGGTTAATGATACTCTTTATGGGTAGGGTCACGAGATATGTGAGACCAGTATTATGTCACGCCACAACAATAACACATGTTAGGGATAGAAGAAGTCGAAGCATGATCGTTCTTCTTCTTGAAGTTGTCAGACCTTGAAACCAACCAGATATTCTTGTTGTCTTGGTTTCCCCTTTGAGGACCATGATTTCTCCTCCTTTTAGCGTGATCATGTTTCCCCTTCATGCCACTCCCCTATTCCGATAATTTAGGTTCGGGTATTAAAAATGTGTTGTCTAGGGAAACGGGATGGCATTCATGCCAGTGGGATGTGTCTGATGGCTTTTTCATCAAGAGTTTGTTATTCTTTTCAACGAGCAACATGAGATAAATCAAATTCGAGAACTTCATAAATTTTCTTTCTCTATATTGTTGATGCAAGAGCATATTAATGTCACTGAAAGTTGGGTAGGTCTTCTCTAGGTTATCATCCTCAGTCAGGTATTCCTTACAAAATTTAAAGGACTGACCGAAGTTGACAAATTTCAAAGTTGTACTCGTTCACGGACTTAAATTTGCAAATCGTGTCTTACTTCATGCAAGTAAATCTTCCTCTTATGGTCAAAATATTCTTCAAGCGCGATCCAAAGAGTGTGAGGATCCTCTTTAGGAGGTATCCCATTTGCATTACTTCATGTATATGCTTTCAGACAAGTATCATGACAAGTGCCTTGTTAGCTTGATTGGCCTCAGTTGTAGTTCTAACTTTTTTTTCCAGTGAGATGGAGCTTGAGATCTTGTACCCACTTTAGGTAATTTTTGAAGCCTTTCAACGCGGTGAAATCGAACTTGTTCACATTCGACACTACATGGATGGGAAAATAAGATGTTAGAACTTCGGGTTCGAAGAAAAATGAATTAATTATGCTTCTGTTTCACAATATATAAAAGTGAATTTTACTTTTTAATTTTATTAAAATGTTACATACTTTACGTTCAACATGACTTATGAACTGCAGCTTCAAGACGAACTTTAGGATCAATACGGATTTAAGAAGAAATTGTCTTCATGCGCCCAAAGACAAAGTTGTAAACCAAGTAATAGTTTCTGATGGTATGTCAAGGCTTGGTCTTGACCATATTTTTGCTTCTGACAAAATACCAAGGCTTTACAGGGCTGCTAGGGCGTGGCTAAGCCTCTACTAATATTTTTTGCTTTCAAGAAAATGAAACTAAATGTTGACCCCCTGTGATATCTCCAGGTCTATTAATGAGGGCCAAGATAAGGAGCATCCCTTGTGGAAGTTCGAGAACGAAACGGCCAAAACCTAATCAGTTTTGCAAAGTTCGATAACACGGGGCTGTGTTCCATGGGACTGCTCTTTGGCAACTAATTTGATAATTATCTAACAGCTAGCAGCGATTTGACATGATTAATTTTTAAGAGAGATAGACATGTCAATTGGGCCAGGCCAGCCCAGCCCGGTACGAGCCCAACCCAAAAAATTGGCCCATGGGCCGGCCTGGCCCCGTATGTTGGATCATGTCGTGTCATGTATATCGGCCCATAAGATAGGCCCAGCCCGGCCCGACCCGAAGCCCGGCTCGGCCCAAGCATTGCTTATCATTAGTTTGGCAATGTGTGGTGCTATGCTTGGCTTTAGCCCAAGCAATTTGTGCTGTGCTTGGCTTTGATTTGCTTTGTGTTGTGCTTGGCTTTGGTTTGTACTATGCTTGGCTTTGCTTTTCTTTGCTTTGTGGGTACAGGCCAGCCATTCATGCATGGACAGACAGTAACTCTGTCGTTAAGGCTAAGCCATATGAATGATACATACATATCCTTTGCATCATTTGCAACAAACCTACATAAATTAATGTTCATTCTTCTGCTGTAAAAAATGATTGTAATTAATAAAAATTTTTTTTGGAGAAGAACGAAATTAGTATCTAAATTTATTATGTGCCAATCAAGTCTCGGCCCAGCCCGGCCTGACTCGAACTGAAGCCCACCGTGCGGTGGGTCACGTTCCGGGATGGGTTGAGATTTTTCACCCTTAGCCAGGCCCGGCCTAGCCCGCTGCAGTTCATGGGCCCAAGAGGCCCGGGCTGGCCTCGGCAAAATTTCGTGCCGGGCCTGTCTGGCCTGGCCCACTTGACAACTCTAAGAGAGAAAAACAAAAGGTACAAGTAGTTTGAGAATTTGACCTTTCTTCTACATAGTATTTGTTAATTTTATGTTATTTTTAAATTCATTTTCTTACAAGAATATTAAGAACTAAACTCATTTGTTCCTCGTCAAAATTCGAGCACTCCCTTGGGAACTTTTCCAATCTTAAATTTGACACTTCTAGTGTTGATTAATCTTCTTTATTTTGATATGCATATTGATTCCTAGTGTTGGAATGATTTGAAAAAGATTGCTAATAAGTGTACTCAAGGTTCTAACTTGTTGTAAGAAACTCTTGTAGATTTTTCTTAAAATTTTGAACAAGTATGTGAAGGTTGATCTTCTAAATACAAGTCAAGCTCGTTAGGAGAAATTAGAAGTGGTTAAAACTGCTAGAAGGGGTGCAGCAAAGCTTCTACCAAAAAACTTTATATACGGTAGTAGTAACTGCAGAGAAATAAAGTAGAATAAATTACTAGAAAACAAAGATATCATAGTTAGCTGTCTGCCGGGGTGATAAAGATCATCGTTACTCAAAGCAAAATTCAACCGTCTCTGTCTATCCATTCTAAGGATCTAACAAGTTTTGAAGAACTTGTGGAACGCTCGTTGTCACATCTTTTATTTGAAAATAGCACTAATGTGCAGAACAATTGCACTTGGAACAAAAAGCACTCGATTGCTAAATATGATCTCTCTTTTGTGTTTTCGCCATTGTAATTTTTTTCCTGTATACACTAAGTGCAGGAGGAACCACTTATACATGGGAGTTATCCCATAAACAAGGGTAATTGTCCACTAAATACATGGGTGGAATACCAGGGAGTAACTTTCAATTAAGTGTGGCAGTTACCAACAATAATCTTAATTAATAGGACAGTTACAAAACTAAATAGCTTGCACAAATCACGACACAACAATGTCGTTGAACAACAGTCCCACAAAAGTGAAAGTGCGTTATCGTGCCACTGCATCCCACAGAACTACAGAACCGTGCCACCACACCTCGTGAAACCACAAAATATGCTACCACAACACTGTTGCTCCGCACCCCTCCGCACAACTATGCTTTCACGAAGCTCCTGCAATAGCTCCATGCATGAAGCATAAAAGAGCGTCATTTTTGTGCCCAATGTTAACGTGCAAAGTGCGCTATCAAAAATTCTACTTTGCATCCTTCGCCCATGCCAACATTTGAGTCTGAGTTAGTGTACCTTTTCGTCTAGCTCCAAAGATATTACACCACTATAATACACATGGCTCGAAGTTGAGGTCATACCTTTTGTTAGTACCATACCACTATAGCATGAGGTACTAGCTTCTAGTAGAGCTACTATGCTACAACCCTCTAACGTTTAGCATGAGACTATCTGTCTCTTTGAGGTGCTAAGTCGTTATATGGCCGGAAGCCCTCCAACCTCATATATGGTGTTATACTACTATAGCATGGGATTTTAGTCCCTTGTAGTGTTAAACTACCCGTGCTTCCTGTAATGGACACGGAACAATCCAAATGTTTAAAGAACTTATTAAAGCTCTAAGCCAACCTTCCATATGCCTGCAGAACATTTTACTTTTGAATTACAAAAATATT
>JANAVB010044214.1:3466841-3528982 GCA_029216955.1 Iris pallida
AAGAACAGTGGTGCTTGCGTGTGTGTGTCGAACAGTGTGGGTGTATGTGTGCATGGCAAATCATGTAAACTAATGTGCCATTGTGTCTAGTATGTTAGGAGGTGTCCAAGTTTTGTGTGCCGTGTCCACGAAGTGGTGTCAAACAATGTGAGAACTGAACCAGTGTCAACTGACTGTGCGAGCTCGACAGAATCTGCGAGAGGGATTTCTCCTCGAATATCCAATAAAACCCAACCAAACTTCATAGGTAGCGTGTCAGACAATGCCCCTACCAATACCAACTAGTGTCAACCTAAATAGTGTTGTGTACAGTGAGTTTGGACACGACAGCAGCATGGGAACACAGTTTCCCCTATGCAGTGTCCAGCACGTGTCTCCGTGTCTATTTTGTCACAAAAAATGACATGAAAATCAACTCAGAGTTACATAAAACTAATCTAAACATATAGGGCTACACAAATATATAATTTACACTAAAAATAGAGAACAAAAAGTTCCAAGGGGAAATTCATCGAACACTTGAGCTACCTCTTCATTACGGAGCGATACGTCCATGATACGGACACCAAATGGACACAAATTGAATCCAAACCAAAACTAGGGCTAGGGGGACCCTAAATGAATTTATCTTTGGGGAGAAATCAGGAATTATTAGGTTTAGGGATCATTATCTATTAAGAGTTGGAATCTCAATGAAAAGTTTCTTAAAAAGCTCCTACACCAAATCCAATGGCCAAATTGCTTCCAATCCTTGCTAGATAGCCCACAGAAACCTCTTTTTCACAAGGGGAGTGCAATGTAATTGATTTGGTTCAAAATAGAGGTGATTTGAAGAAAGGGACAAAGTTGGGGAAGAACACAAATTAGGATTAGGGTTTGCAATGAAAGAGGCAAGAGGGGACTAATATTGACTTATATATATGGGAGAAGACCTCTCTTGGTCGGCCATGAGTGATAGGCTAGGGTTTGGCTAAGTCATAATGGCCTAAAGCCTCTTCCTATGTTGTAAAAACAAGTCCTTAAGCTAAAGACCCAAACTAGCACCTTAATTCAAATCTCCAAATAGTTTCTAAGTAATTCCTAGCTAGATTAGAGTCTAATTACTAACCCAATCATGTTAGCTAGGTCTCCATGGTCATGGTTAGTCTCTAGGCTAAGTTGTTCTAAGGTTTTACTAGCAAAAGGGCAAAATTATATTACACCAAATTAAATAATATTAAAATAATCAAAAATTCACAATTACCAAAATATCCTTATACTACAAAGTGGTAGTGACAAATCTACCCTCCTTAAAATAATTTTGCCCTCGAAATTAAAGACGAAATTGAACACATGAGCAGGATAGAAAATCATACCTCAAGGCACAAAAAGATAAGGGTATCGTTCGCGTATCTCATCCTCCCTCTCCCAGGTAGACTCACCTGGAGAGTGATGCCTCCACGCAACGCAAACCAAGGGTATAGTCTGGTTCTTCAACACCTTCTCTCGTCGATCTAGAATCTCCACAGGCTGTTCTTGATAACTGAGAGTAGGGCCAACCTCGATCTCAGAATGATCTAGTACATGGCTGGGATCTGCCACGTACTGTCTTAACTGTGACACATGAAACGCATTATGAACTCCCTCTAATACAGGTGGCAAGTCTAGCCTGTATGCCACGACATCGACTCTCTCGCGGATAACGAAAGGTCCGTTGAAACGTGGGCTAAGCTTTCCACCTCCACCCAAGCGAATAGTGCCACCTAGCACAAAAAAGGTCTCAAATTTAACTATAACAATCAACATGATCAAACAAAATCACAAAATCAAACAAAAACCCTAATCATAAATCTAAGATGTACCTCGAACTCTAAAGGGCTTCGGTGGTTATCAGCCCAATGTCGTTGTCTGTCATGCGCCACGTGAAGTCGATCTCTGATGAGCTTCACCTTCTCGACTGCATCCCCAACCATCTCAGATTCCAATAAATCTCACACTCCAACGTCATCCCAAGACAAGGGAGTACGACATCTACGCCCGTACAATGCCTCGAATGGCGACATCTCAATGCTGGTCTGGAAGCTGTTGTTGTAGACAAACTCAACCAAGTGTAGATGATCCTCCCAAGAACCTCCAAAGTCTATAACACAAGTCCGCTCCTCGAGAGTCTGAATAGTCCTCTCCGACTGTCCGTCTGTCTGAGGGTGGTAAGCAGTACTAAATTTAAGCTGAGTGCCCAAGCAAAACTGCAGACTCTGCCATAAGTGAGAAGTAAAGTGGCTATCCCGATCTGAGATGATGCATACAGAAACTCCCTGCAGTCTGATAATCTGCCTCACGTATATGTCTGCTAGTCTCTCTGTAGACAAATCCACCTTGAATGGCAAAAAGTGGGCTGATTTGGTCAACCTGTCTATGATGACCCAAATCGTGTCTTTCCCTCCTGGTGTACGCAACAATCCTGAAACAAAATCCATTATGATGTGCTCCCACTTCCATTCCGGAATGGACAATGGCTGCAACAATCCTCCTGGCCTCTATCTCTCTGCCTTTACCTGCTGGCAGATCAAACATCTGGCTACGAAGTATCCTACCTTGTGCTTTATCCCATAACACCAGACATGCTCCTTCAGGTCTCCATACATCTTGTTAGCACCTAGATGCTTAAAATACTGAGAACGATGAGCCTCCTACATAACCTGCTCTCGAAGGTCTCCACTGGGCACACATAGTCTGCAACTGTGCCTCAATGAGCCATCCTCTGTAATAACAAACTCCTCAAGAAGTCCTGCTAGAACCTGCTCTCTGATACACCACAGAGCGACATCATCGAACTGATTCGACTTGATCCTTTCCATCAAGTTCGACCGAATCTGCAGTCTCCACATCTGTATCTCAACTCCTGACACTATCACCTCGATCTTCAGGCTCTCTAGATCTGCTAACAAATGATGATCTGCCGTCAAACATATAGCTACCGGATATCTGCTCAAGGTGACGGCAAGCATATTGGCCTTCCCTGGGTGGCACTGTAATGAAATATCGAATTTCTTCATCAACTCCAACCATCTTCTCTGCCTCATATTGAGCACTTTCTGGGTAAACACATACTTTAAGCTTTTGTGGTCTGTGAAGATCTTCAAACGGTCTCCGTATAGATAGTGTTTCCATAAGTTAAGAATAAGATAACTACTGCTAACTCCAAGTCGTAGGTAGGGTAGTTATTCTCACACGGACGTAACTACCTAGAAGCATAGGCAATCATCTTCCCATGCGGCTGTAAGATACAACCAAGACCCTTCCCTGAGGCGTCACTGAAGATAGTGAACCTGTCTGATCCTGATGGCAATGTCAAAATTGGAGCTGTCGTCAACCTCTTCTTCAACTCATCGAAGGCGATCTGACACTCCTCTGATCAGATAAACTCTACGTCCTTCTGGGTCAGCCTAGTGAACGGCTCTGCAACCCGGAAGAAATCTTGAACGAACCTCCTGTAGTAGCCTGCCAATCCCAGGAAACTCCTGATCTTTGTAACTGCACTTGGAGCTGTCCACGCCTTAACTGCTGTGATCTTCTTCGGGTCGACTGAGATTCCATCCCCGGTCACAACATGACCTAGGAACTCAACCCGATCAAGAAAGAACTCACACTTCGAAAGCTTATCATAAAGCTCTTCCTTCCTGAGAGTCTCCAAAACCACTCTCAAGTGCTACTCATGCTCATCTAGGGTCTTCGAATACACCAAGATGTCATCAATGAACATCACCAAAAAATTATCCAAATACTGATGAAATACCATGTTCATCAGGTTCATGAATACCATCGGGACATTGGTTAACCCAAACGGCATCACCATGAACTCAAACTGGCCATACCATGTCCTAAATGCTATCTTCGGAATATCTTCCTTCTTTACCTTTACCTGTTGGTAAACTGACCTCAGATCAATTTTAGAAAATACCCTCGCTCCGCTCAACTGATCGAACAAATCATTGATCCTCGACAGCGGGTACTTGTTCTTGATCGTGAGGCTGTTGAGAGCCCTGTTGTCGATACACATTCATAACGACCCATCCTTCTTCAGCACAAAAAGCACTGGTGCACCCCCATGATAAAGAACTCGATAGAATGAAGCCCTTGTCCTGCAACTCATCCACCTACTTCTTCAACTCCACCAGCTCACTGTTATTCACTCTATAGAGGTGCTGAGATATCGGCTCTACATTGGGCACCAAATCTAGAGAACTCCACATCTCTATCCGGTGGTAGTCCTGGCAACTCCTCCGGAAAGACATCCATGAACTCAGATATCAATGGATGTGGCACCGTCTGTTCCTCTACTGAAACTCCACAGAAGACTCCGCTGCCATGCTCCGCCTCTCGTTTGGCGAACTCGAACTCCGGCTCTCCCGACAATCTAAAAAAAACTCTGCCTCTGTGATAATCTATACTGGCGTGATGCCTGCTCAACCAATCCATCCCGAGTACAATATCATAGTTTGGTAATGGGATTACGAACAAACTCACATCCAGCTCTCGGCCTCCCAAAATAACTCTCCGATCCTTGCAAATATTACTGACCAGGATAATACCACCCCCAGTCGTGATCTTGCAAGTCCTAGGCAACGATTCAGAAGCAAGATGGTATCTAATAGCAAATGATACAGACACAAAGCTATGGGCAGCACCAGAATCAAATAAAGCATATGTGAGAATGGAGTCGAGAAGAACAGAACCTGCAATCAGATCCCCTACTAGCTCTTAATCCTTTGCTGCCATGACGAAAGATCGCCCCTACTGGCCTCCTCTAGCCTACTGCTGGTGCTAGACGAACCTCTGCTGCTAAGTCTGCAACGGTGGTCCCTTCTGTTGGCCCACTGGAACCCTAGCTCCTCCGCCTAGAGCCGGACGAACCGTAGCTATGGGACAATCTCTCATCTGGTGCCCTGATGATCCACACATCAGGCACTTTCCCAGCCTCTTCCTACAGTCGTTCTACCCATGCCCTGGCTTCTTGCAGAAGGGGCAAATAGTGGCATGCTGCTGTCTAGGTGCCTGTTGGATCTGCCTCTGCTGCTACTGTGCCAGCTGAAAAGGCACAGGACCCTGGCCCTAAAACTGCTGCTGCTGGAAAGGCCTCTGCTGATGCTGCTGCTGAAGGTGGGGCCTCTTGACCGGCCTTGTATTGCTACAGGCTCCACGTGAATCACGATCTCTCTTTAATTTTCTCTCTAAGTCGTCCTCCGCTGCTACGGCCCATGCCAAAATCTCCTCAAAGGTGGTGTCGCGGTCGCTCTTGGTCAACTACTTGACTTCCTTAACCAAGCCCTTGCGGAACCTCCTATCCTTTGTTGACTCGCTCAGGCCTTCCACAAATCTTTCCAGACGACAGAACTCTCCATCATACTCCTCTACAGTCTGGTTCCCGTGAACTAGGTTCTCGAACTGCGTCTCCAAGGCGCCAAGTGCTGTATCGGGGAAGAACTCATTGAAAAGCTTCTTGAAAGCTGCCCAAATCTGTCCCTCAGTACCAACTCTAGGGTCGATATGATACCAAGTATTGGCAAGATCCTGCATCTGGCTGCCCGCTGCCTCAATCTGTATCACAGCTGGGATCAGTGCAAGATGGAAGATCTCCTCAATATGATCGATCCAATCGTCAGCATACAAGTTACCCTCCATACCCTTAAAGTTTTTCGGCCGCATCTTCTGGAAATCCAAGATGTTTTCGACCCTCGACTGCTGTACCTGGCCTCCCTGTGGCTGGGCAGTCACCTTCTCTACTACTGTCATGGCAAGCTAATGGGCATTGTCTATGCCTTACGTCATATCCACAGACTGGCGTTGCTGAGCCTCCATCATCTTTCTGAAGAATACGAAGAGCTGTGCTGCATCAACTGATCCCGGAGGTAGTGGCGGCTGAAGTACATCTGGGATAACTGGGGTAGGCCTCTGGACAGGTGGAGGTGCACCTCTAAATGGTGCAGACGCTCCTACATGAGCAGGAATAAGGAGAGCCGCAGTCCCAGTGCCCTACTGAATCGGGCGAGAGGTGGCAGACCTCTCAGTATCTGCTAGGATGGAGCGATGCGATCATGTCTCCACCATCCTGAAGACAGATCAAATAAGGAAATCAATACTGAGCAGAAAACGTTATAATCAAAGGAGGACAATTTATTTCAAAAGAAGGCAATTAGCAGCAAGAATTTAGATGGCAGGAATTTAGATAAGAGTTTTTTTTTCTAAATGTGATTGAGTACCTCAAGACTTATATCCTGTATCCTACTGCAGGTTGTAGTGATACTCTAGTTCGAGTACCACTGTAACGTCCCAGTCCCAAAATACGTAGGACTAGGATTACGTAACATGCCAGCTGCGCATTCGACCAGACTCTGGTCCGAATCGAATACGCATAAGCTGTGTTATAATGGACACAATCTGCATAATACAACTATAACTATGTCTCAATCCATAATAAAATAAAACACAAGAAAGAGCCACATGTGTTAAAGTCGGCCGCCCAATAACACAGGAACTCGAATAGACTCGAGAAAGAAATATGAGTCTATAAAAAAACTAGGCTATGGCAGCAGAGGAGTAACTAATATGATTAAATAGCATACCTCGGTAGAAATGAAATAAGTACCTTATACCAATGCCCGCATATCAAGGCGATTAGCCTTAGCATCTTTAGACATGCTCCACAACCGTTTAAGCTGCAAAACTGGCAGGGGACCAGGTCCTCAGGGGGACGTAACAAGGTACAAGAAACAACATGCCAAAAGTAAAACAGTATAATGCCACATACTCAATGATAAACTACTCTAACCATCTAAGTGATATGCAAATGAGAGTATAGTATCGTACCCCGGGCTGGTACTCACGGACTCATCCGTATGCTAGATAGTACCCTCTAGGCTCCATGTGTGGGAACCCAATAAAGGATAGATATATGCACTTTAGATTCCGTATAGAGAACCCAAAGTCCAGTACTCATGTATATAGAATATGCCCAGAGCACGATGAAGACTCTCCCCTCCCAATGTAACCTCACGTCTCATGTCCACGACGTCTCATGTCCATAACACGCAAGATCATGACCTCTAACTAATGCAAGGAGTCATAATAATATATATGTTATATACCTATCTCATATCATGTATCCTATAAGCCTACACAGAATCACCATGAATGCCTCAAGAACGATTCTGTTACATGTAATAGTGTCAAGTGTCCTACGGTCTGTCGTGCTCAGGATACAAGCACGTATCATGGGTTCGTGGTAACAACTCTCTAACTGACGATACCCAACTCCGCGGAGGATATCGGCACCCGAACCTTATTCGGACACTAAGTATCGTCTCACGGCCCTAAGCTAGACACACACACGCCAATCCTATCAAATAGCTATAGTAACTAAATACTAATAAATAGAGCAAGAACTGAGATACATGATGGCAAGGTACACTTGCCTGGGTCCTGCGCACTGTCAATAGTTCCTGAGAAAGTGGGATCCGCTGGTAAGCCTCCGGATGCTGAAACAAACACCACCATAGGTTTCAGAACATAAAAAAAATAGCTAGGATTGATTACCCATAAGTCCAATTTGGACACCAGACTAAAATAGTAATTTTGGTCAAAGCAGAGTCTACATGTGGGCCCACTTTGTACCAAAAAATGTGTCGGTGTTATTGTTCTCCAAATCGAACCAAACTTGAATCACAGGACCAGCGTAACGCTGTGAATCCAATGACACAAGTTTCATTGCAAACCGAAAAGTACACACTAAGTTATGGAGAGGTGTTGGAATAGGCCGATACGGCATTTTTAGACGGATACGGGTTGGTTTGGACACGCTCACATGTCCGAATCACGTTCCGCGAAAGCCCACATGTCCTCGTTGTCGTTACACACCATGCGGTGAAGTATGCACGCGACGACGTGGCCTCGTTTGGCGGAATATACCCCGTATTGGGAATTTTAGGTGTTTACAGAACCAGTTTTATGGCAGTTTTTATTGACAGATTAATCCCAGAATATAGCATTTTAACATAAAGTGTTTGAAAGGTTTCAGTCTCGGTTATGTTGTGGTCAGGTCTGTTCAAGTGTTTTTCAAAAACGTCGAACATGTTGGGAGAAAAATGCTCACAAATATGGGCATTCAAGACAGTTTTCTACTGGTAAAATTCGGAAGTTTTTCCTCAACTTTCAATTTGTTTTCCTGTAAATACTCACCATTTTAACCCAAACTACTTAGAGGATCTTGAAGGGGGTTATGTTGTCATTCAACAGAAACTGATAGATCGAAAATTGGATAAGCGGAGGAGGAGAATTCATACCTCAAAGTAGAGGGGTTGGGCTGCCTGCTGCTGTGTCGTGCGGACGCACGTCGTCGTACGGCGCCTGGGCAGTCTACTGCGGCGGTCCGTGACAGAAGGGGGTCGCCTGAGAAGGTTGCCGGGGTCGTCAAGGTGTTGGGGTTGCTGGACTGGTGGGGAAGGAGGAGAAATGAAGGTGAAGGGAAGGAGAAGAAAACGAAGAAATAGGTGAGAAGAAAGTCTGCTGCTCACGGCTTTAGATCTCCAATTTTGTAACGTGCATTTGAGGAAGTGAAGGGTCATGCGTTGGGTTCATGAATGGACGTGGCTATTGAGTTGCTAGCTAGTTAATGTACATAACCAAGCACCATAATAGTTGCTACAACTAGCTACCACATATGCAAGCAAACAAAGGAAAAGATTCCTTTTTGCTTCTGTTGCATGAATGCTCCTATGCATGTGTTGCTTTGAAATATAATCCTACGTGAATAGTGGCATGCACCATTATGGGTGCACTTGTTTGTTCCAAACTAGCAAATTTATATTTTGTGTAGGTTCTCACAACTTAAAATATAATGAAAAAATAAAATAATTCAAGTTGGTTGATGCTAAAATAGTTACAAAATTTTATAAAAATATTAATATTATTAATAATGATTAACATTTAAATATTCATATAATAGTTTCGAAATTCTATTTTTTTTGCAAAGATTAGCAAAAGAATTATGATATTAACATTTAAAATAAAATAAATAAATATTAATTACCATAATAAATCTTTATAAAATTAGAGTGCTCACAATCATTAAGGGGAAGGTGAAGGGTTGAGTGAAGAGTTAATGGTTGGGTCAAGTCCAAAGTATATAGGGCTGAAATTATTTGTAGTAGGTTAAGTGTTAGGTTTTGGATGTCATATCATTATGTTTGGTGTTTTGTAGAGAGGACAATAGTATATAATGCTTGGTATGAACCATGTGAAGATATGGGAATATTTGGGTTGAGTTTGGACCAGCTAAGTCAACCGGTAGCTCAATAGGACTAGAGATTGTCATTAGGATTTACAATAAAGAAAATATATAAAAGTCTAATTTGTTATAAAATATAAATTAATATTAAAAAAAAATATCTAAAAATTTAGGGAGCTTACAACCACCACGAACTGAGATGTAACTCAGAACTCGATCTGCATGGACCACTACTAAAAATGTGTTATGACCCACATTCAGTGTAAGGGCACGAGACAGTCGGTACGTCCAGCCTATGCCGCAGTATCGACGGTAGAACGCTGTCCTAGGTCATAAACATCTAACACAGTATAAATATACATATACAGAATATACACTCCAATCGGAGGACAACACAGAATGTACGACTCAATCATAAATCTAAGATAGATAAAAGCATGATAAGATAGATATAAAATCCTCATAAGAAAGCTACAACCAGAAGGAAATAAGTCTAAGTGTTAAACAACACTACAACAAACATCTGAATAATACATCTCAAAAGGCAACACAAAAAGTAAGATAAAGCCCTAGCAGTCTAGCCTAGGCAATAAGGTAGTCTCCTCAGCAAAAACTCGATCCTCCTGAGGGTCCAGGTCGCAAGTTTCATCTATACCAGCTCCATAGTTGGTAGGGCAGAAATCCTCCTCGTTCTTTGTAATATTTTCAACAGGTCCAGTCCAGACATGAGCGAATACATAACTCTCATACAGTTCATAACATGACAGAAAATATAGAACAAGCAATAGAATAAAATATATGAAACATTGTAAGAGTTGTATATGAAAAACTGGAGATAACAAGTAAATCTGGGTACAGGAAATAAGATAAAGAACTATGAAATGTAAGAACTATCAGTGATTTAGAGCATAAGTTGGTTATGTGATTTGGTTTAGGTTTTTGCACACGAGTAATCTATGGTAACTCCATTATACATAAGGGTATAATAGACATGTACACGAGTATGCTATCGGAA
Organism: Iris pallida; assembly: GCA_029216955.1. Taxonomy (NCBI): domain Eukaryota; kingdom Viridiplantae; phylum Streptophyta; class Magnoliopsida; order Asparagales; family Iridaceae; genus Iris; species Iris pallida. The sequence continues at coordinate 3,477,119 of JANAVB010044214.1, forward strand.
TAATCACATAACCACTTCTACTCTCCTGCCCAAATCAATACACATGGATTCATTCAAGTTATGTTACGTACACGATTTTTGATTATATATGAAGCACATGTGAACATGAGAGTACATGAGAGCACACGTGTGTATACGAATAATACGAGAGCAAGGAGTACGTGATGAACAAGAAAGGCATATGACATGAAGTACCCGATGCACCCAATAAGGGATAACATCTCAAGAAAAAAAAATCTATATAGTACTAATCCATGTGAACAATGTGTCAGCATCAAGTAATGTAGTCTAGAGCAAGAATATAAGTCCTAACAAGTATGAAATGATTAGAGCATGTACTCACCAGATATCCTGAGCAACTGATGAAAATAGATGTCCGAACTGGAGTAACTGAGTCCTATTTAGAGAAAGACAGGTTACAATGTGTTCAATATATGATAAGTGAAGTTTACAATGCATTCTACATAATTCTAGGTCAAAGTCAACTCTTGGTCAACTCTGGTTAACCTTCTAGTCAAACTAGGTCAACAATGTAATTAGGTCAATTGGGTCAATTTCTAGGTCAATCTATAGTCTATCCCAAGGTATAAGCTATGATACCAAGTCAGCGTATATATATGATATATATATATATCTATACCTCAACAATATAGCTTCTAGCCTACATGGCACTATATACATAACACCATATATAAAAAATATATATATCTATATACATTACACTATATATATCTATATATCACAACTGTTAAGCCGTGTCAATCACATGGTGTCAGACATTAACATAGTGTATCAGAGACAGTGAAGAACAGTGGTGCGTGCGTGTGTGTGCAGGGCAAATCGTGTAATCTAATGTGTCAATGTGTCTAGTATGTTAGGAGGTGTCCAAGTTATGCGTGGCGTGTCCACGAAGTGGTGTCAAACAATTTGGCTAAGTCACAATGGCCCAAAGCCTCTTCCTATGTTGTAAAAACAAGCCAAACTAACACCTTAATTCAAATCTCTAAATAGCTTCTAAGTCATTCCTAGCTAGATTAGAGTCTAATTACTAATCCAATCATGTTAGCTAGGTCTCCATGGTCATGATTCGTCTCTAGGCTAAGTTGTTCTAAAGTTTCACTAACAAAAGGCAAAAATCACATTACACCAAATTAAATAATATTAAAATAATCAAACATTTAAAATTATCAAAATACCCTTATTCTAGAAAGTGGTAGTGACATAAACCCTCTGAAATTTTGCTCTTAATAATTTTATATATATATATATATATATATATATATATATATATATTTTTATATATATATATATATATATATATATATATATATATATATATATATATATATATATATAATTTAAATATAATTTAAACATCTTCTTAATTATTAAATACCTTAGTATTGTTACATGGAATTGTTTATAGAACAATAATTAAACTTGTAAAATATGGTTAATAAATATTTTTGGAATTATTTATGAATTTTAGGATATAATAGAAATATATATATATTTTTTGAAAAATACTGTAAGAAGAAACACATAAATGCTTTCCTTTTTATTTATTATTATTATTATTATTATTATTATTCTTGTTGTTGTTGTTGTTGTTGTTGTTGTTATTGTTATTATTTCTTTTTCTTCTTCCTTTCTTAATAGTATTGGTGAACAATACTGGGCTATCCCGACCAAAGCTGTCGAACAGTAGTGGAAGTTCGTAAAAATCAAACTAAATCCTCCAAGAAACTATCCAATCTAACTAAAATCTTGATTCTCCTGTGGATGAACTCAAATCCTAATTCAAATTCCATTCAAAATTGAAGGAAATTTGAAAATCTCATTCGGGTATATCTAACCTAATAAATCGATGCTATCTGGAAAAACTGAACCTTAACTTACGAAAACCTAGCCATCTCGACTTCTAAGCAACCCACAACTTTCCTCTCCATCCTGCATGCATTCCTGGCATCCTGCAAAAGCCACAGCACCGCTCTAGGACGACACAAAACAGAGCATGCTCTGTTTTAACCCGCAACCAGGTATACATGTTTATCGCAGATTTTCTTCGTCTATGATTGATCGATTATCACACTTCTTGATCCTATAAGAACCCTAGTTGACCCTATTGACTTTCCATTAGATAGATTTAGGAAATGTTAATGCAATTGTCCGAAAAATTGACACGAAGTTGTCAAAAAACAGTCCTAAAACAGGACAGAGAACCCAGTCCCAACCCCATGTTGGAAGAGTGATTTTGGGCATAGAAAAATTTGAAATCTATTTGAACAGATTTATCGACAACCCATACAGGTTTAAAACCCCTCTTTTAGTTGTATTTATAGTCTATTATAATCTTGTCAAAATAGTTTCAAAAATTGAAGAAAAATAGTTTTTAAAACAATCGATTTTGAGAAAATCTTTCCGATACGGCGTACGTCCCGATAAACTGAACGATATGGTAGCAACCAATGAGCATCGAAAGACGTGTATGGTTGTTATCGATGTGTAGGATTCGAAGGAACTCGATTTTGCTGTGTGTGCGCGACGAAATCGAAGCGTATCCGTCGAGATATTCCGTATCGAATCTTTTGTAAACTAGCCCATAAATTTGTGCACGTTCGTCATCTCGAGACAAAATTTGTGCCAACAAGACCGTGGTATTTTTTTGGTCCTGTATACCAAGTTTGGTCCAATTCTGAGAAGGTCTACCGGAATACAATTTTGGCGGTCCCACGACCTGATCCAACGGGCGAATGTGTACGGCCCATCGGAATCCAACTTTGGACATACGGTTGGGTTTGTATTATCAAAGCAAACCCGTAGACATATATTTTGATGACTTTAGAGACCATAGATACTGGCATGCTTTTCGGTACAAGCAAGTCCAACGACGGACATCGTTTTTACCCAAAATTATGATTTTGCCCCTGTATCCAGAATTAGACTTTTGGGCTGACATTCTTAGATATTTCTTTTATACTAAACATATTGTGACGTCTATTTCAGCAACTAGAGACTGTTGCGCAAGTTTGACTTTGTATGGCATACTGGGTAGTTAGTATTATCGGTTTTACCAGCAAAAGACCCCCAGACGAGTACATTTGTTGTTTGTTTTCGATATTTTTAATTACTATAATTTATTGTTAGTTTTCTTATATTTCATTCTTGACATGCTCATCACACGGATACCATATTTCATCATATTTTGTCGTATTTCTTACTGGTCATGTCGGGAGGGAGAAAGTGCCAAATAGATGTATGATCTGACCGTAGACATTGTTTATTTTCTGCAAGTAGACCTCGTAGACATTGTTTATTTTCTACAAGTAGATCTCGTAGAAATTATTTATTTTCTGTAAGTAGACCTCGTAGATATTGTTTATTTTCATGCAATTAGACCTCGTAGACATTGTTTACTTTCATGCAAGTAGACCTCATGGTGTAGTGTCCCAAACCGATCACACATCGAAAGGAGTAATTTAACACACATAGATTAGCTCTGTTCCTCGTTTCACCCATTATATATTTTTATATATTTTTCTGTGTCTTATTCATTGTATTACCATGTTATAGTAGATTCTCTCATCATGTATTTTATGGCTAACCTCTATTTTATAATCGTTATCATATATTGGAACTGCACTCAATAAATTGTACTCGTTCTATTCCTGACTGAAAACCAACATTTTTTAGGTTAATCGTGACTTCTCTTAGCCATCGGGAGATACAGGTGTCTTTGCTGGCCAAAACCTATAGATTAGCTAGATAGATTAGTTGTATTCATTATCAATATTTGTAAGAACATTATACTTTCTTTAAATATAAATCTTATAAATGCTTACAAATATGAATGAGCAATATATAAAGATTATTTTTCAGTATTTTGTTTTATTGTGGCCTGAACAACGTTCTACCTCCGATACTGTGGCGTAGGCTGGCTTGGACACGCACTCGTATCCCAATAGTAAGTACTGGTCGTGACAAGTTTTTATGGTGGCCCATGCAGGTCAGTTTCAGTTTTCGCAAATTATGCGAACTCGTGATCGTACTTAAGTTAGTCGTACTATTGCGCGTATGGGACTAAAAAAATGCTCATTCACAAGTTAGGGTTAATTTGATTTAGGAGAATGACTAGGACTAGGAGTCTCTTATTCAAATTGGCCATTGGATAGTTAAAGTTGTTATATAGGCCATACAATTTAGATAAGGAGTTATTAAATTTAGATAGCTTGACAGATCCCCATAAATATACTATTACAATTTTGATATGACGATATGACCCAATGTGGATAGACTATTCACTTGGTAAGTTAGGCCTTCCTAGAATTAATGCTTTAACCTTGATAAATTGATCAATTCTTTTTCTTTTTGCACTCTTTAGACATCATTCTCATATCATAGTCCGAATTGCCTATTTAATTCTGATTTTGTCATAAGAATTATTTTTATAATTTTTGATTCTATTATCCATATACGAACCTCGAGTTAGTTTCGATTCAAAGTTTTTCCTCAAGCATTTGAATACACATAAAATAGAGAGTAGAATTTATGTACTTCTCTTGCTTTAGTTATTTCCTCCCTGATTAATCTTTTATTTTTAATGATTGAGAAGGACAGATACTTACACTTCTTCCATCTTGATCACCATGGGATCGGTTCGAGTTATCATTCCTGTCTAAGCCGTATCACTTACTTGTTTCCATAAGAAATTTATTTTCTAAAAAGTCAATATTCTATTTTCCCCGTTGACTTTTGAGCCTAACATGACCCAGTTATCCTTCTAGTAATACCGAGTCAGTTTTGTTTTATGTTGTCCTTAAATCCTTGAGTATGAGAGAAATAGAGAATTGGAAATTTTATTTCTGTCGTTCTCCTAGTCGATCGCTTAGTTTTCAAATATTGATACCTAATTGATCATTTGGTTTTCAAAATGGATACTTTCACTTCAAGTACAGATACTTACGCTTTCTATCATAGTCAACTTGTTTGAATCTCTAGAAGCTCCTTTGAATTTTATGGATATAGTTGGAAGAATGTTCGTTAACTCATAATGGCAGGATAGTAGTGCACTGTCGTCATTTATCTGAATTATGGAGACTGTGGGTTCACTGCAGCCAGCAGCGCACTGACGAGACACGACCCCTAGAGTTGAAATTATTTCAAGGAAATGTAGGTTATCGAATATTGCTAAAACTATGTCCTAGTGGTCCTCTTTTGATCTTAGTTACCCTTGTGTCAATATTGGATAAAGTTAGTAAATATCCGATATTGTATCATATTTGAGTCACGAAACCAATAATTTACTACAACCAGGTATACACTGGCGAGACATAAATTCTTGGTAAAATGACTTCAGACATGATTACTATTTTCGGATACTATAGAAGGTAGGAAAATGCTCTGTATGTCCTATTGATTCAAAGCCAACACTAGTAGAAATTCTATAAGTTGGGTAGCATGGCTCGCAACATAGCATCATGTTGTCCTTGTGACCTATTAATGAGGTTGACACTAATAGGTTTACCTAGACTATAGAGTTTAGAGATCCCTAAACCATTGGTCGACCAAAGCATAGACAAGAAGAAAGTAGGACAACCATAGAGGCACAAACACCAGATGAGTCTTAGAATTTGAGAAACTTGAACTACTTGGGCCTTCTTTCAATCATAAATCTCGCATACTTATATTTTGAACTACCTTGATTAACGCCGCTATTACAGCCTAGATTTTGTAAGCATATCCTTTATCGAGCTTGTTCAGGACATATTTTATTAAGGACGCCCACTAACATATCGTCTAATTAGAATCAGTATATTATGGTCTGATCAACCTTAGTGCACTCGGTTCGCTCTTCATATGATTAACCTACGTGGATTGGGATATAGATGCCTCTAGGATCTTATCCTCAACTGTCTTGACAACTCCCTTTGAAATATTCAATCGCCCTTGGAATCTCGTATTCACATTCGAACCCCTCTCCTTTGAACTCTTTATTATTTTTCTTCTTACTTATTTTAAAAAACAAATGCTTTTATTTGAGGGAAGATATACCCAGAATTTTCCCCTTAGTTCGTCATACAACCTATGACCATAAAGCTACATATACGCAATCGTTTTCCATTTATTTGAAATCAGAGAACGATTTTTAAACTTGATCCATATCTATCGTATAACGTTATCTATTACACCGTGATCACGACTTGAATTTCTCTAACTTCATTAATCATAAATCAATATTTTAGTTTAATTTTGAGAAATAAATTCCTGAAGTATATAGGTTGTGAGCCCTCTAAATATTAGGATTTACTAGTATTAGCGAATGATTAGGATAAGTTGGTTCCCACTAGAATAATAAATTCATGCCGCATGAGCACCCACTTTCTAGTTATATCATTTAATGTTCTTTATCGTGACATTGATATCGGAGCGCGAGACCAGTTGTTACCTTCCAACAAATTCCATATACAGAACCTAGACGAGTCGACCTTCATTTAGACATATCATGTCCCACTTAAACATGTCCCTTTGTACTCTATTTTCATGGTACGACTTTCCAATCAAAAAGGAGAACTATAATTCTTACCATAATACCGATATATTTTCTGAATTCATTTGGAGATCCAACCTCGACTCAAATCTTTTGACCCAATATATGATTGTGATCTACTAGAAGTACACTATGCACATACCACTAGTATGCCACTCAATTGAGTCTTCTTGTGCTACTTAAACACAAAAGTCATGGAAGGTACATTTTTGGGCTTTAAGAACCTAGTTAACCAACCCGACTGGCAACTAGTCCAACCACTTGAGTTGGAACCTATTCTAGGTTACCATAACCTAATGGGAATGGTTCAGATTGATTTTATAGATCTTGCCCAACCAATGTAGATTAAAACTTAAGATTCCATCAATCAGAGATTGATATCCAATTAGAGAACCCATTAAACCCCAATTCAACCCATCCATGCATATCGCCATATTTGGACTATAAAAATGTCACGACCCGTACCCGCTTTTCGGATACGAAAATTGTCCAAGCCCAGCCTACGCCGCAGTGTCGGCGGTAGAATGTTGTCTAATATACACAAGTCATGGAAGTCTAGAATCACTTGGAAATATATATCTCATCCACAGAATAATCAAGACACAACCAAGATCAATGAATATCCATGAAAATGAGTAATAAAGAATATAAACTGAATGTTTCCAAGAATCTAGGTCACGTCCGGTAGACACAAATCCACTACCAATAGACGAAAATAAACAAAGACATGAAATAACTAACTGAGTCTAAGCAGCAAATCAAATAACGACCTCAACTGCAAAGGCACCGTGGTCTGACACTGGCTCACAACTGCTCGTCTGCTCCCGGCTCAAACTTGGCTAAACCTGAAGAGATCATCAGGTCCTCAGAGGACTAGCAAGATACATAAAAACAAGCCTTTTTAACAGTTTATCATGCATGGAGAAAATCCAGAATAAAATAGAACTAATGAAATAAAGGTATACGAATCAGTGAACTGACTACGCATAAATGAACTACTGGACGAAGATGAGAGACTCGTGTCAAGATGTCAACGGATAACCAAATCGAATATTCAAATCCTCGCCCTTAGTGTGGATTTACAGGTTTGATCAACTACTAACCCTCGCCCCTAGTGTGGACTCGCAGGTGTGGACCAATAACTACTAACCCTTGCCCCTAATGTGGACTCGCAGGTTAGCTTCAAGAATCAAGACAAGAAGGTATAGCAGTTCAGTTTATGACTTCTCGTCCTATGACCTGACCCAATCAAGTACAAGAGAGAAACATGTCCAATATAAACTACGAGGCTATATATATCAATGAGAACTACTAGCATGATATAAAATAAAGCATATGTCAACAATGAATGAAAGGAACTGAATAATGAAAGATAGTGCATGTAAATAAAGCTGTAAAGAAAGGCAAGTTATACTTGCCTGTGGTCCTATGCTGCTGGCACTGTCAAGTGCTAAATCAAGGTCTCCAACCTGTTTTGTGAATTTCCATGTCAATAAGTGCTTCAAAAAAATAGAGTTACTTATCTACTAGGTCTTTTGGGTCCCAACCATGTTTGATTTCTCTAACTAGAAAAGTGGCTTGGTTTTATATCTCTTGTTTGTATGACAACTTATACTTGGGTATTCACATATATGGTTAATTCTCATTCTCTAACCTCCTGACCTGCCATTTAGTTGTTCAAAGGGAAAGCTGGTATCCTACATTTAATTTTAGTTATCCTTCCATGGTTACTTCCTGTAACCCATAGCTAACCTGTGTCCTTGCTACTGTTATGCTCCATCTAGCCTTGGTTGATGGATAATTATACACACCATCAAGCATACTATATAATTTTGCCAAGTAACTACTAGTTTCTAGTCTATCTCACAATTTAGTACAATTTATTAAGTTAAATCAATCTCAGGTATACAGTTTCAGTTCCTAGGAATGATCAGACATAGGTCAAAGAATCAGAGAGATGTCAAACAAAGAAATTCCTATTTACACCAAGCATTTATAGGCCTATGGAGCACCTTCTTGCTAAGCCAATTTCTCTAGTATGTTCGATCACTTGATGGAACCATACAAAACACTTCATCTAAGGGCTTTTTTGGACTGCTACTCATCTGTGTTCACATATTCAGTTTAAATGTTGAAATCCTCTCTTTACTCTTAGCCCCAGGCCCATCTGATACTTCACTTCTATATTGTATACTAACCACTGCCCCTTGGATACCCCCCATGTGCGTCCTGAACCTGCACATGGACTGTGCCAATGTCAGGAACCCACCTGCATGTAGGCAGGGTATCCTACTGCAAAACACTCTCCCTTGCCTGAACAAGCTCCCTACCTACCTAAGGGCACTCCTATACCCTGTTCAGGCCATCTATTTGCCTCTCCTAGCAGCCAACGGGCCAAGTAGCCCCCTGCAGTGCCAAGTGGCCCCCAGTACACATAACCTATCCCCTGCCCTCCTCAAAGCCTATTACCTGCACACGCCCTATGCTTGACACTCTAACACTTGCACATACATTACCTGCTTCTACTTGGCTATTCCCTGTCATGACTGATAACTAACAGCTGCCTATGACTTCTTTTCATATAAAAACCTATAATCCCCTCCTAAGCTAATGCATCCCCTAAGATGCACATGGTATGCGAGATGCACGCAAGTATAAGACTATCTTGTGCATCATCACAGCCCTACATGCAAGTCCTGTGCAAAATATGATTATTGCAACTGTTGCAGTTGCATATAACAATATCTCGTTAATAAACCTGTAGTAAGATACAGATCCTATGTAACAGTTTGTACAAGCAAACTGCACCTTTCCTATATTTCTATATTTACATAGGATACCCCTGTATCCGGCTGATACGCACGTCCTCCTTGGTATCCTAATGATACACATGTAAGACCCTTTCCGATACCTTAACCCTGAACCAGTCTGTTGTGTGCTCATGCAGGATACCAACCCATATACATCATTAACATATTTTAGAGTCCTATGATTAGCCAAGGTTATCCTCCTAACCATCCTAGGTATTTCCTCGAACATGTAGGGCCATACGATTTCTATGATTTTAATAAGTAAACGAAGTGGTTAGGTTATTACCTAACGGTGATTTCCTGAAGTTGGAGTTGACACGAAGAAGATGTGGCTGTCCCCTGGCCCGGTTACTCCTGAACTTTTCTACAGATGTCTTCCGAATTATTTTGAGAGGGCAGTAGAGAAATTTAGGGTTTTGATGAGTATAGCAGGTACGGCTGCTACCTTCTCTATATATATAGCGTAGAGGATAAGGGAAGATTTGTTTGAATCCAGGTTTGGATTGCTCTCTGATCGATTTGGAGAACTTGGGGAAGATCCCCTAGAGATCCCGTTTCAAATAGCAGGGCTATCCCAAGGGGTCGGCCAGCTTTTAAAATTTGACTTGGGGAAAAATTGCAATGAAACCCTTTATTTATATCGTTTGGCAAGAACTAAAACCTATCTATGTATATACTTTTAGTGAGTTAAAACATGTGTCAATAATAAAGTAAATAATAATATAAATAAGTAAATAAATTGGGCTCATGGGCTTACAAATCTACCCTCTTGCAAAAATTTCGTCCTCAAAATTCAATAAACCCAGATCTACCATATTGAACAGTCTAAACTGTTGCTATTGATAATATTGCAAATACTCGCAAGTCAAATTGAACATAGTGGTTATTAATAATATTTCTACTATAATCTACTAATTTTTTTTTCATCTACTCCTTGTGGTATTGTCGAGATCCTTGTGGGAGGATCTCGGGAAGCACCGGACTCTGCCTCCCAGCTGGTGGAGGTGCTCCTCCGAAAGCTGCTGAGACACCCACCCCAGCTGGCATGACTGGGGCTGCGGTACCGGAAGCTGGCTGCTGAAGGTCAGAGGTGGAAGACCCCTCTGCAGCGGCTACTGTACCAGAGCGATATGATCGTGTCTCCACCATCCTGAAGACAGGTCGAAAAGGAAGTCAATACTGAGCAGGAATCGATAAAATCAAAGGAGGACAGGTTTTTACAAGAAGACAAGTCAGTAAGATATGTAGATGGCATGAATTGAAGCAGAATTTTTCCTAACTGTGATTGAGTACCTCTCCGTTAAGGCCTATCTCTCAATCCTATCGCAGGCTCGCAGCAGCACAACTAAGTCGCCGTACTACCACGATATCGCACTAATGCTACTCTCGATGTGCATGGGCCACCACTAAAAACGTGTCACGACCCGCACCCACTGTGAGGGTACGAGTACGTAACGACGCCCAGCCTACGCCGCAGTGTCGGTGGTAGAGCGCTGTCCTAGGTTACTATCTAACCAGCAACTCACGCAATTATAATGTACTCATCATGATCAACTCCGAACGGAGGACAAGTATAAGATATTGAACTCAATTACAGTCTAAGCACGATAAGATAACACAGAAGAATTAAACTAAGAATAGAAAGACAACTACTAAAATAATAACAACTGTCAACAAATCTCAAAAACTACACAAGTCTCAAATCAATACAAAAGTTCGATATGAAAAACAGATGCTAGTCTACTAAACTAAATCCCATCACTCCTGAGTGTCGGGGCCAAAGGTAGTCATCCCATCTCTGGGTCCATAATATGTAGGGCATGTGTCCTCAGGGCAATCATCTGTAAAATTTCAACAGATCCAGTCAGGACATGAACGAGTACAATTCATCAAGAAATCTCAATTAAATGACAAAGAACTATAAAGCAGTTATAAGCAGTTATATTGATGAATTATGGCAGTTTGTATACAGGTGATGGTAAAGAGAAACAGTTAAGATACAAGGAAAGTAAGGTAAGTAAAAACAAGAGAAGAATCATAGCAATAAAGACTGTAAATAGAAACTAGCTGGACTAGAGCAACATGATATAAGTCTAGAATGCAAATGTAAACAAGTACAAAACCTAAGTAAATCCAGACAACATGAATCTGATACCAGGTGGTTCCAGTACAAGATGAGTCCGGTATAAGGTAAGTCCAGTTGGTGATCAAAGGTTCCAGGGTGAGTCCAGCCTATACTCTAACAGTGTGTTTTAAAATATCGGGATCGACATGTGAACGGCTGTAGGTAATACGGCACACCGCACACTCGGCCAAGTGTGGGATGGCTATCGTTTCAGTATAATTCCAAGAGAGTGGTTCCAGTATTTGGGTATGTTCACATGTCTATTCTAATATTTCCCCGCCCAACAAGTACATGTGAATCCATAATCCGATACAAAATAGTATAAGTCCAACCAGTACACGAATGGTTCCAGTAAATAATTCCAGGGTGGTTCTAGTAGGTGGTTCCAGAATAGAGGCCAGACTTAAATAAGTAAGTGTCGCATGAAATGGATCCAGTAATATCAAATCGTGTTTGTAATACAGAATCAAATAGAACTAGCTACAACTGAAGTATAGTAAACAACAAGTAAATGGAAGAACTATCAGAGAATGTACTCGCCTGATACTCTGAAAAGACTAGTATAATATCAGATGTCTGCACCAGAGTCACAGTGTCCTAGACAGAGTAATATGGGTTATAATATGTTTAAAATAAGATAGATAATGTTTATGATACAATATACATGATTTCTAGGTCAAACTAGGTCAAAGTCAACTCTTGGTCAACTCTGGTCAAACCAAGTCAACTACACTAGTCAAACTAGGTCAATTGGACACATCTAGACTCAATGTTGACTTTTGGTCAACTCCAGTCAATTAGACTAGTCAAACTAAGTCAACTAGGTCAAGCCTAAGCCAAACAAGTCTCACTAGGCCTAACCAGCCTATTCTAGCAAGCACACCCAATTTCTAGGCTATACAAGCCAACCACACTCCTACACTGGCATTCAAGCCATACACACAGGCTGTATCACATAGGGATACACCACACACTATGTGCCCATAGGCTATATCATACATTTCACACATATAGCCTACTCTCACATATTACACAGATTAATTATTTATCTAAACTAGTATAATTAACACACTCTTAGCCACATTATTATATATCACATACATAGAGATAGAGAGGGGCACATGTGTATATATAATCATGTGGGTGTGTGTGAAACTACTTGAGTGTGTGTCCTGTGTACTAGCAAATAGGTGTCAAGTGATAGGAAACAGTGTAATTGAATATGGTGAGTGATATGTGTCATGACAGTTAAGTAATAGGTGTCAATGTGAATTAATGTGTGTGTGTGTGTACATGTGAGGGTGTGTGATACTACAAGAGTGTGTGTGTTCTCAGAAATTTAGACAATAGTAAGTTAGTGTGACAGGAATTTGGTTAGTGAAGAGTGTATTATCATGTGACAGTTGAACAGGGTTCTCAGGAATTTCAGTTGGCAGTTTGGAAGTTAGGGGGAGCTATATAGTGGACTGTTTTGGAAAGGCTAAGGCTGATATAGAACAGATGTGTGTGTGGCAGGCCATTTAGAGTGTCAAATGACAGAAAACTGTCAATAGAATGTGATACAATAGCTAGTTAATAGGTGTAGGAATTTGTGAAGTGTGATCAATAAGATGTGGGACATGTTGGCTAGGGTGTATAAATCTGAAACAAGAGTGTGTGTGCATGGTGTATCACTCTCAGATTTCAGTTGAATGGCATGGGGGTTCACATATCCTTACCTACCATTCTTAAAACACCAATACTAATTCTATAGACAACTTCCCAACCTACTCTAATGCTTATATGCAAACACAACCCTATGACACTGTCACACAAGTTTAAGGAGTATCAACATCTACATCCCTTAGGCAAATAGCCCCTAACCTATCTACCAGGATATCAGATATGATATCCTTCCTGTCACAGCCTACTGCTGCAGCTACTGCTCATGCATCTAGTAGTTGCTTCTAATGCCAAAACCTAAGCCCTCATCCTCAAATCTAACTGCTGCTTCTAATACCTCATTCTTTCGCTCACCTATAACAAACCTATGGCCTATACTGCTAATCCCTCACTCTCTATACTCACTCACCGACATAGAACTCTTCATACCACTCACTGCCCTCATGACACCCACACATAAACATATAAAAACCAACAAAATAACAATACTTATAGGTAAATAGTAACACACTCATAGACACATAACATAGATACTGAAACAACTCAGAATCTCAACATGCAGTCCAAAACCCATTCACAAATGTCTATACCATTCTCAGGTTACAGTTTGTACCAACAGTGTGAAAGTGTACATGTGTGTATAGGTGCTAAAAATCAGTTTTTGTGTGTGGGTAAGTGACAGGGCAGTTTGTGATATCACAGCAGTTAACACATAACCAAACTAAATTCGAAAAAAAACCAATTCTCCAATGCCAACCACAAACCTTAACATGTTTAGCTAATTTTCAGATGTGTACAGGTGCATTCCTCACTGAATTGAACGCACAAAACAACAGCTAACCTACCTTCGATTCTCAGACATCAAAATCAGTTTTCTGTATCAAACATTTTCAAAAACCCAATTTCGAATCCAAAAATGAACCCAATTGCACATCCTATGAACTCAGAGATGTAAGCTTAATTCTCAGGCATGTACATACATGTAGACATTATAAAATGGACATCAATTACATTATTTAACATTTAAAATAGTGAATCATTCCCAGTTTTAATCCCAACTGAAAACTTCGACTGATACATAAACTTTCCTGTTTCAAAAACTAAAATCAAACCATTAAATTTAACAAACAGGCATGTAGGTGTGTGTACCATGTGTCATGTGTCTAGGGGGTATGATTCGTGTCCACTCTAGAGTGTCCAAACGAAATAAAACATTGTAACAGAATTAAACAGTGAGGACTGGCTCGTGTACGCGTGCTGTGTCCTCGTACACACGACACGAGTCAAACCAGGACACGAAATCGTGCACCTGGGTTCGCCACATATAGGGCTAGGGTTCCATCACCCTGCACCATATCATCGTGTCGCCGTGTCGAAGTTACAAGTGCGTATCAGTGCGGAAAAATGAGCGCGCACAGCAGCTCGCGCGTGGCCCGTGCGACCAGTACGAGGAGGATTTCTCCTCGCACACTCCACCATATGGCCCCATATTTTGGGAGAGCCATGTCAGTCAGTACCCTGACATCCTCCCAAAATTTGGTGTGTCCTCGTGTCCGATACAAGGAGAAAACCAGCCCGTGATGCAGGACACAGTATATAGTTCAGTCCCCGCGTGTTCGTGTCCCCGTGTGGACACGACACGACACCAAAATTAGGAAATAATAACAAAAATCATTAAGCAAGCCCTAGAGTTAAGATTCTATTCAAAAAAAATTCAAAAATCAGAACAAAAAGTTGGTTGAGGTATTACATCAAACACGTAGCCTATCAAATGGATACGTGTCCGATACGGACACGAAACTGACACGAATTGTGCCCAAATTCCAGGGACAGCTAGGGGACTCCTAGATCTAGCCCTAAATGCAAAGAAAACAGAAATTTAAATCAATATGAGGAGTTTTACCTATAGGTACAAATTGTAAGAAAAGGCTCCAAATGGGAGGTATTCCTCTTGATGGCCAAATGCTCCAAATGAGCCCAAAATCGAGATTAACCTCCAGAATTATAAAATATAAAGAAATTAGAACCTAATACAAAAGACTATGATTAAAAAGGAATTAAAATGGATTTATGGGGATTTTTGGAAGGGGAACAATACCTCTCTTTTCCAATGTGTTAAAATAATAAGAAACAGGCAAGCCCTAATCAATAAGTGTTTATATAGGGTGGGGATCCCTATGTGGCTGGTCACTTAGGGTTTGGTTAGGGTTAGGGCTTCTAGTTATGGGCCATGGGCCAAGTCATAAGTCATTAAGTCATGAAATCATAAGTCATTTCATTAAACCATAAATCATGAAATGATTTCACTCAAACTAATCCTCCTATTCCAAAATTAGTCTCTAATGACTAAAAGTAGGTTAACCTAAGTTAGACTAGGGTTACCATAGCTAGGGTTAGGTTCTAGGCTAGTCCACTAGGTCTCAACAAGTCAAAGTCCAACTAGAATTCACCAATTCATTAAATTAATTAAAAAATTCAAATAAGCCAAAATGACCAAATTACTCCTAGACTAAAAATGATAATTAAAACATCCTAATGACATGGTTAGGCTCTAGGTCAAGCAGTCACTAGGGTTTCACTGACAGCACATCAAAATCATAATTCATGACTCAAAGCAGTTTTTAAATAGTTTAAAAATTATTAAAAATCACCAAAAATTATAATATGAATTAAATATCAATAATAATTATTATAATTACAAAATTTCAAAAATACCCTCATCTGGAAAACTGGGTGTTACAATCCTACCCTCCTTAGAAAAATTTTATCCTCGAAATTAAATGATCGCACCCTTCTAGGTCAAACCCAAACAATCAAGGTCAAGAGATAATCATGCAAACAAAATCTTACTGGTTGTGATTCCACAGTCTCGAACAGGGTAGCTACACTATCTAGCAATCACAAACAATATCCTGGCAGGTACTAAGGGAATCACACAGGAAAGTGGGGAGGAAGAATGAGAAGGACAAACCTGCTAACCCATCAGCTGTAGCGTCGGTCTCCTCGACCGCCATCGCAAAAGCTCTACCCCTCTGGTGCTGAGCTGCAGGTGGCCTAGCTTCCTCATAAGGAGGTACAGCGGGACAATCTATCATCTTGTGAGCACCAGACCCACAGAATAGACAAACCTTCAGCCTCCTCCTACAAGACTCCCAAACATGCCCTACCTTCCTGCAGTAGGCACAAGTCGGTACCCCGCGGTCCTGTCCTTAATGCTGATGCTGTGCCTGCTGCACTCTCACTGGTGCCTGAGCCTGCTGAATCTGTACGTAAGGCCTCTTGGCCTGACCTCCGCTGCTGCTACCACCCTGGGAGTCCCGACCCCTCTTCAGCTTCAACCCTAGGTCGTCCTCCGCTGCCATAGCCCTAGAAAATATCTCCGCGTAGGTAGCGTTCCGGTCGCTCTTAGTCAACGATCGAACCTCTCTAATCAAGCCTCGGCGAAACTTCCTCGCCTTCGTCTTCTCAGTCAAGTCATCAATGAACCGGGCCAACCTGCAAAACTCCCCGGCATACTCGACAACTGACTGGTTCCCCTGAACCAGGCTCTCAAACTGTGCCTCTATGCCTCCCAAGGCCACATCAGGAAAGAACTGCTCCTTAAACAGCTCCTTGAACTGGGCCCAAGTCTGGCCCTCAACTCCCACCCTGGGATCTGTCTGATACCATGCACGGGCTAAGTCCTGCATCTGACTGCCTGCCACCTCGATATGGAGTCGATCTGGTATCTCTGCCAAACTGAATATCTCCTCGATATGCTCTATCCAGTCGTCTGCGTAATGGATGCCCTCTATGCCCAGGAACTCTCTAGGATGCATCTTCTGAAAATCCTGGATATCTTTTTCCTTCCGGTAAGGCTGCCGCTGCTCCCCCCGAGCAGTCACCATCTCTACTGTAGTACGAGCCAGCTGGTAGGCCTCGTCAATCCCCTAACGATAATCGACAGTCTGCCGCTGCTGCTGTTGCTGGTGAGACGCTAGAATCCTCTCTACGAAAGAAAATAGATGAGCAGCATCTACCATCCCCGCAGGTAGAGGCTGCTGCGGTGGAAGGATCTCGGGAAGCACCGGACTCTGCCTTCCAGCTGGTGGAGGTGCTCCTCCGAAAGCTGCTGAGACACCCACCCCAGCTGGCATGACTGGGGCTGCAGTACTGGGAGCTGGCTGCTGAAGGTGAGAGGTGGTAGACCCCTCTGCAGCAGCTACTGTACTAGAGCGATGTGATCGTGTCTCCACCATCCTGAAGACAGATCGAAAAGGAAGTCAATACTGAGCAGGAATCGATAAAATCAAAGAAGGATAGTTTTTTGTAAGAAGACAAGTCAGTAAGATATGTAGATGGCATGAATTGAAGCAGAATTTTTTCTAACTGTGATTGAGTACCTTTCCGTTAAGGCCTATCTTCCAATCCTATCGCAGGCTCGCAGCAGCACAACTAAGTCGCCGTACTACCACGATATCGCACTAATGCTACTCTCGACCTGCATGGGCCACCACTAAAAACGTGGCACAACCCGCACCCACTGTGAGGGTACGAGTACGTAACGACGCCCAGCCTACGCCGCAGTATCGGCGGTAGAGCGTTGTCCTAGGTTACTATCTAACCAGCAACTCACGCAATTATAATGTACTCATCATGATCAACTCCGAACGGAGGACAAGTATAAGATATTGAACTCAATCACAGTCTAAGCACGATAAGATAACACAAAAGAATTAAACTAAGAATAGAAAGACAACTACTAAAATAATAACAACTCTCAATAAATCTCAAAAACTACACAAGTCTCAAATCAATACAAAAGTTCGACATGAAAAATAGATGCTAGTCTACTAAACTAAATCCCATCACTCCTGAGTGTCGGGGCCAAAGGTAGTCATCCCGTCTCCGGGTCCATAATATGTAGGGCATGTGTCCTAGGGCAATCATCTGTAAAATTTCAACAGGTCCAGTCAGGACAGGAACGAGTACAACTCATCAAGAAATCCTAATTAAATGACAGAGAACTATAAAGCAGTTATAAGCAGTTATATTGATGAATTATGGCAGTTTGTATACAGGTGATGGTATAGAGAAACAGTTAAGATATAAGGAAAGTAAGATAAGTAAAAACAAGAGAAGAATCATAGCAATAAAGACTGTAAATAGAAACTAGCTGAACTAAAGCAACATGATATAAGTCCAGAATGTAAATGTAAACAAGTGCAAAACCCAAATAAATCCAGACAACATGAATCTGATACCAGGTGGTTCCAGTACAAGATGAGTCCGGTATAAGGTGAGTCCAGTTGGTGATCAAAGGTTCCAGGGTGAGTCCAGCCTATACTCTAACAGTGTGTTTTAAAATATTGTGATCGACATGTGAACGGCTGTAGGTAATACGGCACACCGGACACTCGGCCAAGTGTGGGATGGCTATCGTTCCAGTATAATTCCAAGGGAGTTGTTCCAGTATTTGGGTATGTTCACATGCCTATTCTAATATTTCCCCGTCCAACAAGTACAAGTGAATCCATAATCCGACACAAAATAGCATAAGTCCAACCAGTACACGAATGGTTCCAATAAATGATTCCAGGGTGATTCTAGTTGGTGGTTCCAGAATAGAGGCCAGACATAAATAAGTGAGTATCACATGAAATGGATCCAGTAATATCAAATCAAGTTTGTAATACAGAATCAAATAGAACTAGCTACAACTGAAGTATAGTAAACGACAAGTAAATGGAAGAACTATCAGAGAATGTACTCGCCTGATACTCTGAAAAGAGTAGTATAATATCAAATGTTTGTACTAGAGTCACAGTGTCCTAGACAGAGTAATACGGGTTATAATATGTTTAAAATAAGACAGATGATGTTTATGATGCAATCTACATAATTTCTAGGTCAAACCAGGTCAAAGTCAACTCTTGGACAACTCTGGTCAAACCAAATCAACTACACTAGTCAAACTAGGTCAATTGGACACATCTAGACTCAATGTTGACTTTTGGTCAACTCCAGTCAACTAGACTAGTCAAACTAAGTCAACTAGGTCAAGCCTAAGCCAAACAAGTCTCACTAGGCCTATCCAGCCTATTCTAGCAAGTACACCCAATTTCTAGGCTATACAAGCCAACCACACTCCTATACTGGCATTCAAGCCATACACACGGGCTGTATCACATAGGGATACACCACACACTATGTTTCCATAGGCTATATCATGCATTTCACACATATAGCCTACTCTCACATATTACACACATTAATTATTTATCTAAAATAATATAATTAACACACCCTTAGCCACATTATTATATATCACATACGTAGAGATGGAGAGGGGCACATGTGTATATGTAACCATGTGGGTGTGTGTGAAACTACTTGAGTGTGTGTCCTGTGTACTAGCAAATAGGTGTCAAGTGATAGGAAATAGTGTAATAGAATGTGGTGAGTGATATGTGTCATGACAGTTAAGTGATAGGTGTCAATGTGAATTAATGTGTGTGTGTGTGTACATGTGAGGGTGTGTGATACTACAAGAGTGTGTGTGTTCTCAGAAATTTAGACAATAGTAAGTTATTGTGACAGGAACTTGGTTAGTGAAGAGTGTGTTGTCATGTGACAGTTGAACAGGGTTCTCAGGAATTTCAGTTGGCAGTTTGGAAGTTAGGGGGAGCTATATAGTGGACTGTTTTGGAAAGGCTAAGGCTGATATTGAACAGGTGTGTGTGTGTGGCAGGCCATTTAGAGTGTCAAATGACAGGAAACTGTCAATAAAATATGATACAATAGCTAGTTAATAGGTGTAGGAATTTGTGAAGTGTGATCAATGAGATGTGGGACATGTTGGCTAGGGTGTGTAAATCTGAAACAAGAGTGTGTGTGCATGGTGTATCACCTCAGATTTCAGTTGAATGGCATGGGGTTCACATATCCTTACCTACCCTTCTTAAAACACCAATACAAATTCCATAGACAACTTCCCAACCTACTCTAATGCTTATATGCAAACACAACCCTATGACACTGTCACACAAGTTTAAGGAGTATCAACATCTACATCCCTTAGGCAAATAGCCCCTAACCTATCTACCAGGATATCAGATATGATATCCTTCATGTCACAGCCTACTGCTCAAGCATCTAGTAGTTGCTCATAATGCTAAAACCTAAGCCCTCATCCTCAAATCTAACTGCTGCTTCTAATACCTCATTCTTTTACTCACCTATATCAAACCTATGGCCGATACTGCTAATCCCTCACTCTCTATACTCACTCACCGATATAGAACTCTTCATACCACTCACTGCCCTCATGACACCCACACACAAACATATAAAAACCAACAAAATAACAATAATTATAGGTAAATAGTAACACACTTATAGACACATAACATAGATACTGAAACAACTCAGAATCTCAACAAGCAGTCCAAAACCCATTCACAAATGTCTATACCATTCTCAGGTTACAGTTTGTACCAACAGTGTGAAAGTGTACATGCGTGTATAGGTGCTAAAAATCAGTTTTTGTGTGTGGGTAAGTGATAGGGCAATTTGTGATATCACAGCAGTTAACACATAACCAAACTAAATTCGAAAAAAAAACCAATTCTCCAATGCCAACCACAAACCTTAACATATTTAGCTAATTTTCAGATATGTGCAGGTGCATTCCTTACTGAATTGAACGCACAAAACAACAGCTAACCTACCTTCGATTCTCAGACCTCAAAATCAGTTTTCTGTATCAAACATTTTCAAAAACCCAATTTCGAATCCAAAATTGAACCCAGTTGCACATCCTATGAACTCAGAGATGTAAGCTTAATTCTCAGGCATGTACATACATGTAGACATTATAAAATGGATATCAATTACATTATTTAATATTTAAAACAGTGAATCAAATCCCAGTTTTAATCCCAACTGAAAACTTCGACTGATACATAAAGTTTTCCATTTTAAAAACTAAAATCAAAACATTGTATTTAACAAACAGGCATGTAGGTGTGTGTACCATGTGTCATGTGTCTAGGGGGTATGATTCGTGTCCACTAGAGTTGACACGAAGTGTCCAAACGAAATAAAACATTATAACAGAATTACACAGTGAGGACTGGTTCGTGCACGCGTGCCGTGTCCTCGTGAACACGACACGAGTCAAACCAGGACACGAAATCGTGCACCTGGGTTCGCCACATATAGGGCTAGGGTTCCATTACCCTGTACCGTGTCATCATGTCGCCGTGTTGAAGTTACAAGTGCGTATCAGTGCGGAAAAATGAGCGCCCATAGCAGCTCGCGCACGGCCCGTACGACCAGTGCGAGGAGGATTTCTCCTCGCACGCTGCACCATATGGCCCCAAATTTTGGGAGAGCCATGTCAGTCAGTGCCCTGACATCCTCCCAAAATTTGGTGTGTCCTTGTATCCGGTACAAGGCGAAAACCAGCCCGAGATGTAGGACACAGTATATGGTTCAGTCCCCGCGTGTTCGTGTCCCCGTGTGGACACGACACGACACCAAAATTAGGAAATAATAACAAAAATCATTAAGCAAGCCCTAGAGCTAAGATTCTATTCAAAAACATTTCAAAAATCAGAACAAAAAGTTGGTTGAGGCATTACATCAAACACCTAGCCTATCAAATGGATACGTGTCCGATACGGACACGAAACTGACACGAATTGTGCCCAAATTCCAGGGACAGCTAGGGGACTCCTAGATCTAGCCCTAAATGCAAAGAAAACAAAAATTTAAATCAATATGAGGAGTTTTACCTATAGGTGCAAATTGCAAGAAAAGGCTCCAAATGGGGGGTGTTTCTCTTGATGGCCAAATGCTCCAAATGAGCCCAAAACTGAGATTAACCTCCAGAATTATAAAATATACAAAATTTAGAACCTATTGTAAAAGACTAGGATTAAAAAGGAATTAAAATGGATTTATGGGGATTTTTGGAAGGGGAACAATACCTCTCTTTTCCAATGTGTTAAAATAATAAAAAAGAGGCAAGCCCTAATCAGTAAGTGTTTATATAGGATAGGGATCCCTATGTGGCTGGTCACTTAGGGTTTGGTTAGGGTTAGGGCTTCTAGTTATGGGCCATGGGCCAAGTCATAAGTCATTAAGTCATGAAATCATAAGTCATTTCATTAAACCATAAATCATGAAATAATTTCACTCAAACTAATCCTCCTATTCCAAAATTAGTCTCTAATGACTAAAAGTAGGTTAACCTAAGTTAGACTAGGGTTACCATAGCTAGGGTTAGGTTCTAGGCTAGTCCACTAGGTCTCAACAAGTCAAAGTCAAACTAGAATTCACCAATTCATTAAATTAATTAAAAAATTCAAATAAGCCAAAATGACCAAATTATTCCTAGACTAAAAATGATAATTAAAACATCCTAATGACATGGTTAGGCTCTAGGTCATGCAGTCACTAGGGTTTCACTGACAGCACATCAAAATCACAAGTCATGACTCAAAGCAGTTTTTAAATAGTTTAAAAATTATTAAAAATCACCAAAAATCATAATATGAATTAAATATCAATAATAATAATTATAATTATAAAATTTAAAAAATACCCTCATCTGGAAAACTGGGTGTTACAGATCCTAAGTGTCTAATCCTATTTGCAGGCTCACGTCGGTACAGTGACATAACCGAGGTGATTAACGTAGACCTGCAAGGGCCACCAAAAACCTTGTCACGACCCGCACCCGCTTTTTGGATACAAAACATGTCCAAGCCCAGCCTACGCCGCAGTGTCGGCGGTAGAATGCTGTCTAATATACACAAGTCATGGCAGTCTAGAATCACATGGAAATTTATATCTCATCCACAGAATAATCAAGACACAACCAAGATCAATGAATATCCATAAAACTGAGTGATAAAGAATATAAACTGAATGTTTCCAAGAATCTAGGTCACGTCCGGTGGACACAAATCCACTACCAATGGACGAAAATAAACAAAGACATGAAATAACTAACTGAGTCTAAGCTGCAAATCAAATAACGACCTCAACTACAAAGGCACCGTGGTATAACGCTGGCTCACAACTGCTCGTCTGCTCCTGGCTCAAACTCGGCTAAACCTAAATAGATCATCAGGTCCTCAGAGGACTAGCAAGATACATAAAAATGAGCCTTTCTAACAGTTTATCATGCATGGAGAAAATACAAAATAAAAAAGAACTAATGAAATAAAGGTACACGAATCAGTGAACTAACTACGCATAAATGAACTGCTGGACGAAGATGAGAGACTCGTGTCAAGATGTCAACGGATAACCAAATTGAATACATAAACCCTCGTCCCTAGTGTGGACTCGCAGGTTTGATCAACTACTAACCCTCGCCCCTAGTGTGGGCTCGCAGGTTAGCTTTAAGAATCACCCTCGCCCCTAGTATAGACTCGCAGGTGTTAACCAATAACTACTAACCCTTGCCCCTAATATGGACTCGCAGGTTAGCTTCAAGAATCAAGACAAGAAGGTATAGCTGTTCAGTTTATGACTTCTCGTCCTATGACATGTCACAATCAAGTACAAGAGAGAAACATGTCCAATATAAACTACGAGGCTATATATATCAATGAGAACTACTAGCATGATATAAAATAAAGCACATGCCAACAATTAATGAAAGGAACTGAATAATGAAAGATAGTACCAGTAAATAAAGCTGTAAAGAAAGAAAAGGTATATTTTCCTGTGGTCCTATGCTGCTGGCACTGTCAAGTGCTAAATCGAGGTCTCCAACCTGTTTTGTGAATTTCTATGTCAATAAGTGCTTCAAAAAAATAGAGTTACTTATCTACTGTGTCTTTTGGGTCCCAACCATGTTTGACTTCTCTAACTAGAAAAGTGGCTTGGTTTGATATCTCTTGTTTGTATGACAACTTATACTTGGGTATTCACATATATGGTTAATTCTTATTCTCTAACCTCCTGACCTGCCATTTGGTTGTTCAAAGGGAAAGCTGGTGTCCTACATTTAATTTTAGTTATCCTTCCATGGTTACTTCCTACAACCCATAGCTAACCAGTATCCTTGCTACTGTTATGCTCCATCTAGCCTTGGTTGATGGATAATCATACACACCATCAAGCATACTATATACTTTTGCCAAGTAACTACTAGATTCTAGTCTATCTCACAATTTAGTACAATTTATTAAGTTAAATCAATCTCAGGTATACAGTTTCAGTTCCTAGGAATGATCGGACATAGGTCAAAGAATCAGAGAGATGTCAAACAAAGAAATTCCTATTTACACCAAGCATTTATAGGCCTATGGAGCACCTTCTTGCTAAGCCAATTTCTCTAGTATGTTCGATCACTTGATGGAACCATACAAAATACTACATCTAAGGGCTTTTTTGGACTGCTACTCATCTGTGTTCACAGATTCAGTTTAAATGTTGATACCCTCTCTTCACTCCTAGCCCCAGGCCCATCTGATACTTCACTTCTATATTGTATACTAACTACTGCCCTTTGGATACCCACCATGTGCTTCCTAAACCTGCACATGGACTGTGCTAATGACAGAAACCCACCTGCATGTAGGTAGGGTATTCCTACTGCTAAACACTATCCCATACTTGAACAAGCCCTATACCTGCCTAAGGGCACTCATGCACCCTGTTCAGGCCATCTGCTTGCCTCTTCTAGCAGCCAACGGGCCAAGTAGCCCCCTGCAGTGCCAAGTGGCCCCCTGCACACATAACCTATCCCCTGCCCTCCTCCATGCCTATTACCTGTATACACCCTATGCTTGACACTCTAACACTTGTACATACATTACCTGCTGCTACTTGGCTATTCCCTGCCATGACTGATAACTAACTGCTGCATATGATTTCTTCCTATATAAAAACCTATAATCCCCACCTAAGCTAATGCATCCCCAAAGATGCACATGGTATGCGAGATGCACGCAAGTATAAGCCTGTCATGTGCATCATCGCAGCCCTACATGCAAGTCCTGTGCAAAATACGATTATTGCAACTTTTGTAGTTGCATATAGTAATATCCCCTTAATAAACCTGTAGTAACACACAGATCCTCTGTAATAGTTTGTACAAGCAAACTGCACCATTCCTATATTTCTATATTTACACATAATACCTCCTGTATCTTGCTGATACGCACATCCTCATTGGTATCCTAATGATACATAGGTAAGACCCTTCTCGATACCTCAACCCTGAACCAGTCTGCTGTGTGCTCATGTAGGATACCAACCCATGTACATTATTAACAGATCTTAGAGTCCTATGATTAGCCAAGGTTATCCTCCTAACCATACTAGGTATTTACTCGAACATGTAGGGTTATACGATTTCTATAATTTTAATAAGTAAACGAAGTGGTTAGGTTATTACCTAACGATGATTTCCTGAAGTTAGAGTTGACACGAAGAAGATACGGCTGTCCCCTGGCCCAGTTACTCCTGAACTTTTCTACAGATGTCTTCCGAATTGTTTTGAGAGGGAAGTAGAGAAATTTAGGGTTTTGATGAGTATAGCAGGTATGGCTGCTACCTTCTCTATATATATAGCGTAGAGGATAAGGGAAGATTTTTTTGAATCCAGGTTTAGATTGCTCTCTGATCGATTTGGAGAACTTGGGGAAGATCCCCTAGAGATCTCGTTTCAAATAGCAGGGCTATCCCAAGGGGTCGGCCAGCTTTTAAAATTTGAATTAGGGAGAAATTTGCAATGAAACCCTTTATATATATCGTTTGGCAAGATCTAAAACCTATCTATGTATATACTTTTAGTGAGTTAAAACATGTGTCAACAATAAAGTAAGTAATAATATAAATAAATAAATAAATAAATTGGGCTCATGGGCTTACAAAAAACCAAAGCATATGAAATAGGTCTTGACACGTATTATGTAGGCTCCATCTCTTGGTCCAATAAACCTCCTTTCATATAATTTCTTAACCGTATTTTTTCATAGCCTATGTTATGCGATGAATGAAATCCTGTTGTACCAACTTGTTTTCGGTTATGCTTGGCCAAGACCTTTTCTACTGTCTTGATGAAACACGATCAATATATGGGCAGTGTTAAGTAAGTAATATCTTGGCTTCCTATAGAGTCCACGACTACGATTAAAAATACCTCATATCCTCACATATCCCCTTGAGATTTGACCTTCATAGCAGTTCTATTACGGTATTTTTCATGATTAACCAATTTATATAAGTTGGGTAGAACCTTGAACTTAGTGTACTCCATCTCTTAATCGTGGGATGCCATTCGTAACTGTTCTTACATCTAGTCATAAGTTGTGATACAAACTTTTTATTGCCTTTTATCCTTTGCTCGTTCGTATGGATAACCGCGGTAGAAGATCGCGACCTTAATTCTTCAAATACCGTTCTATCGTAGAATTGAGTCTTAGTTTCAACTTCGAGAACGAATATTTTTGTAGTGCATAGATTACAAGCCTCTCTAAAAATGTAGGGTTCCTTGAATTAGCAAAGGATTGGGATTAATTGGTTCCAATTGAACTGATAAAATAATGGTTCATAACGTCCACTCCTATCCGTATCATTCGATACCCTCGCCCGTGACTTTGATATAGAGAGCACAACACTAGCATTTTTCTTGCAATAAATTTCACACTCATGAGCTAGGCCAGTAAAGCTACACACATGTCCCACACAAATACACCTTCTTGTGCTCTATTTCAATTATACCACAGGTATGACGTATTTTCTCGTAGAACAAAGCATAGATGACCATTTTGTTCCATTTGAGTTTAACCATTCAAACATCGAACCATTCTCTTGTCTATACTGAATACCCATGATCCAAGCAAGACACGTCACACCTATGACGTATGCATTCTACCCAATCAAGCACATACCTCCTACATAATACCAAAACACCAATCCTGCACCCACTAGTCATTGTGACCCAAAGATTCCAAATATTTACCTAATTATATTCTATAGCAAGGTTCCTATACTTATTATGGACTCTCACCTATTGGCCTATAAATTATTATTTTCCTAAATCCTTCAATCTCACCTCTTAGTGATCCATGTAGAGCGAAGACTGAATCCTTTTGAACCGACCCATTTTAGTTATATTCAAACAAGAAATGTTTAATATCTTGTTGAAGTATGACCCCTATAAGGATGATGTTAATCTTAATAGTTTCTCCTTGAAGCTATTGACCCAGAACGACATGGCAAATTTTAGGCTCAATTAGAATCTGTGACTGTAGTCAGAAAGTGCCCAATATTCTCGTGCCACATCTTAGGAGCTGTCCTACTCAAAAATCTTGTAACTACGAACTTTAGGGATAGCTAATTTCTATAAGTTGGGTAGAGGCTTGAATAAAGAATACCACATATTGTAGAATATGACGACAAATAGGATTCCTGGGATAACCACCCCTTCCATCGATTTCGGAATTGGGTTACGATTCGACGTTTTGCTCTTCCTTTATATTAAAATCTCGTTATCCGTTGAGATTAAGCTTTTTTTAATTTTGAGAACAAAATTTTTATAAGTTGGGTAGGATGTAAACCCTCTAAAATTTTGCTCTTAATAATTACATATATATTTTTTTTTATTAATTAATTTAAATATATTATTAAATACCTTAGTATTGTTACATGGAATTATTTATACAACAATAAGTAAACTTGTACTATATGGTTAATAAATATTTGTGGAATTATTTATGAATTTTAGGATATAATAGAAAAATATATATATTTTGAAAAATATTGTTAGAAGAAACACATAAATGCTTTCCTTTTTATTTATTATTATTATTATTATTATTATTATTATTATTATTATTATTATTATTATTAGTATTATTTATTTTCCTTTTTCCTTCTTTAATAGTATTGGTGAACAATATTGGGGTATCCTTTCGAGATCTCTACGAACTGGAAGTTCGTAAAGATCAAACTAAATCCTCCAAGAACCTATCCAGTCTAACTTAAACCTGATTCTCCTATGCATGAACTCAAATTCTAATTCAAATTCCATTCAAAATTGAAGGAAATTTGAAAATCTTATTCGAGTATATATCTAACCCAATAAACCGATGCTATCGGGAAAAACTGAACCTTAACGTCACAAAAACCTAGCCATCTTCGACTTCTGAGCAACCCACAGCTTTCTTCTACATCCTGTGCACGTTTTTGGCTGCCTGCATCAGCCGTGCACTTGCCGGAGAGCCGCCAGTGCCTCCCTAGGCCGACAATAAACAGAGCATGCTCTGTTTTAACCCGCAGCCAGGTACACATGTTCATCATAGATTTTCTTCGTCTATGATTGATCGATTATCGCACTTCTTGATCCTATAATAAGCATAGTTGACCCTATTGAATTCCCATTAGATAGATTTGGGAAATATTTACCCAATTGTCCGAAAAATCGACACGAAGTTGTCAAAAATAGTCCTAAAACAGGACAGAGAACCCAGTCCTAAACCCCATATTGGAAGAGTGATTTTGGGCAGAATATTAGAAAATTTTAAAATCTTTTTGAACAGATTTATTGACAGCCCATACAGGATTAAAACCCCTCTTTTAGTTGTATTTATAGTCTACTTTAATCTTGTCAAAATAGTTTCAAAAATTGAAGAAAAATAGTTTTAAAACAACCAATTTTGAGAAAATCTTCCCGATATGACGTGCGTCTCGACAAACCGGGCGACGTGGTTACAGTCCATGAGCATTAAAAGACGCGTAAGATTGTTTTCGACGTGTGGGATTTGACGAAACTCAATTTCGCTGGGTGTGTGCGATGAAATCGAAGGGTATCCGCCGAGATACCCCGTATCAGACTTTTTGCAAATTAGCCCATAACTTCGTGCACGTTCGTTATCTCGAGATGAAACTTGTGCCAATAGAATCGTGTCATTTTTTGGGTCTTGTATGCCAAGTTTGGTCCGATTCTGAGAAAGTCGACCAGAACGTTTTTTGGCGGACCCACGACCTGATCCAATGGGCAAAATTGTACATGGCCCACCGGAGTCCAACTTTGGACATATGGTTGGATTCATATCATCAAACTGGACCCGTAGACATATAATTTGATGACTTTAGAGACCGTAGATACTTGCACGCTTTTCGATGCAAGCGGGTCCATCAACGGATATTATTTTGACCCAAAATTATAATTTTGCCCCCGTATCCAGAATTAGACTTTTGGATAGGAATTCTTAGACATTTTTTATACCAAACGTATTGGTGATGTCTGTTTCAGCATCTGGAGACTGTTGCGCGAGTTTGACTTTGTGTGGCATACTAAGTGGTTGGTATTATCGGTTTCACCAGCAAAGGACCCCAGGCGAGTACATTTGTTGTTTATTTTCGATCTTGTTAATTACTATAATTCATTGTTAGTTATCTTATATTTGATTCTTGACACCTTCGTCAGACGGATACCATTTCATCCTATTTTGTTGTATTTCTTACTGGTCGTGTCGGGAAGGGGGAAGTACCAAGTAGGTGTGTGATCTGACCGAAGATATTGTTTGTTTTATGCAAGTAAGCCTCGTAGACGTTGTTTATTTTCTGCAAGTTGCCCTCGTAGACACTATTTATTTTTATGCAAGTAGATCTCGTAAACATTGTTTATTTTCATGCAAGTATACCTCGTAGACCTCGCAGCGTAGTGTCCCTGACCGATCACACATCGAAAGGAGTACTTTAATAAACTTAGATTAGCTCCATTCCTCGTTTCACCCTTTATATATTTCTATATATTTTCTGTCTCTTGTTCATTATATTACCATGTTATAGTAGATTCTCTCATCATGTATTTTATGGTTAACCTATGTTTTATCGTTGTTATCATATATTGGAACTGTACTCAGTGAATTCTACTCATTCTATTCATGACCGGAAACCAACAATTTTTAGGTTAATCGTGACTTCTCTTAGCCATAGGGAGATACAGGTGTACTTGCAGGACAAAACCTAGAGATTAGCTAGATAGATGAGTTGTATTCATTTTAATATTTGTAAGAACATTGTACTTTCTTTAAATATAAATCTTGTAAATGTTTAGAAATGTGAATGAGCAATAAAGATTATTTTTCAGTATTTTTTTATTGTGGTCTGGATAGCGTTCTACCACCGACACTGCGACGTAGGCTGGCTTGGACATGCACTCGTATCACAAAAGTGGGTGCGGGTCGTGACATCATGATCTAAAATCTGTTATATTCTCTGAAATGATTTAAACACAAATAATTTCATCCGAGTATATTTCTTCGACAAAATCCTACTTATAAGCCTTTGAAGTTAAGTTGAACTTGAGTTTATGCAACTCTTATCTTTTTTAGTCCACTTATATTCTCAAAAGCTCAAGATAATAGCGGTGAACATTATATATAACAGGAATGATACTTAGCCCTCGTGGGGGTGACCTAGTGTGTGCTCGCCTACGTGTCGCCCCCCTGCGCACCCTCCACTACCAAAATAAGTCATATTGGCGACGAGATTAGTGACGCCAGTTAAAAAAGTCACTGATTTTTTTGTATTTAGCGACGTCAGAGAAATACGTCGCTGAACGTCACTATTAGCGACTTTCAGCGACAGTTTGTGATGCATTATTATTTGAAAAGCAAACGTCGCGTGTTAGTCGGAGAACGTCGTTGTTTTGTTTTAATCAGTGACGTTTAGCGACTCAGCCACTTGAATGTCGCCAGTGTATTAGTGAACTGCGACGTTCAGCGACGTCATTTGCGGACGTCGCGGAAGTATTTCATATAGGATTATGGCCGATCAACTTTTTATTTTTTTACCCAAATTTTTCATTCTCTCGCTCTCCCTAAATTTATCTCCCCTTCCCCCTCTCGTCTCCGGTGACCACCTCCCCGCGGCGACCCCCTCCCTCTGGCGACCCCCTTCCCCCGGCGACCCCCTCCCTCCGGCAATCATCCTTCCCTCCGACGCTGCTCCAGTCCTTCACCGTCGACCTTTCATCCACGCTGCTCTAGTCCTCCACCACACTGCCCCAGCGACCCCGAACCGACCACGACCAAGGCAGGTATAACCCTAACCCTATCTGCCTTTTCCTTACATGACATAGACATACGACACACTCACGCTGACACATCACACACATGCTGACACAGACACACACACACTGACACAGGCACGACACACACACACGCTGATATGACACACACATGCTAACACAAACACTATACATACACACACTGACACAGGCAATAACACGGATACGACACACAAAACGCTGACACAGACACTCACACGACATACACATTATATAATATGTGTGTGTGTGAATTCTTTGATTGGAAAATTTAGAATTGAAATTAGGTATATGAATTCATTTATAGGGAATTTAGAATTGACATTTTTAGGGAATTTAGATGGAAACTAAATCCTAGGGACTATATTAAGTCTAGATTCCAAGTATCGTTAGAAATTTCTCAGAAATTACCCCATTAATAACCAAGTATCATAGCTCCTTGACTAGAAATTGTTACGGTTTGACATGTCTTGGTCCGATATCGACCGATACCCGATACTGACCGATACCCACCTTTGGTATATATTTTTATATGTGTATATATTTTTTAATGTAAATAATTTATTAATAATTATTTATTTTTCGATACCAAAAAAGTTGATACTCCGATCCGAAACAGCCAATACTACCGATATCGCCGATACCAATACTCATAGGAATAGTCCGATACCGATTTCGATACCGATACTGTGACCCTATTTTAATATATATAATCTATATAGATAGATACATATATTATAAGGGTATAGAAATATACATATATAAGTGCTAGCTAGGTATCACCAAGTATTTCATAGTAAGTGCCAGCTTGGACATTCCGAGGTCAAATTTTCCTTGTGGGCTCACAAGAAACACATGACGACAAAGATATCATTATCTCTTATGTTAAGTGTCCGTGTTAGCTTGAAATCAAGTGTCCATGTAAGCCATTCTCTAAAATTAAATTTACTTATGCAAGCCTTTTAGGGCTATCAGACTTATACCAAAAAGTCAAACAACTTAGTTTTTTTTGAAAATCTATTATAACACTGATAGCCTCAGAAGGCTTGCATAAGTAAATTTTATTTTTAGGAAATGGCTCACAAAGAACACGTGACAACACCTAAGTATATATCGTAGTACCTAGAGTGTATAGAGTGAGTATCCTAGTAGTATATAAGATGAAAGTGTGTATAGTTAGTGTCATGGGTATTTGAAACTGTATTCTAGTATCAAGATACAAGAGAGTGTCAATGTGATATTGTGTACCATGGTACATGATATCCACATGATACACAAATACCTAGAGTTAAGGTGATATGTAGGTAAGTGCTAGCTAGATATCTTAGATACATAGATAAGCATTCGTATCAGCCCAAAGTCAAGTGTCCATGTCAGCCCTTCTCTGACAAGTAAATTTATATCTATAAGCCTTTTGAGGCTGTTAGAGTTCTACAGATTTCAAAAACATAGGAGAAAAAATAAAAAACGAAAGAAGTAAAAAAATAGAAAAAAAATAACAAAGAAACAAAATTCCTAGAAAAGAAAAATTATAATATTTGGCCTTTTCTAATATATTTCTGAAATCCTGTATAACTCTAACAGCCTCAAAAGGCTTGAAGAAGTAAATTTTCTTTGAAGAGAAGGGCTGACATTGAACACATGACGACACTCATTTAATACTTATAGATCTATGCATCCATTTGGACAATATACTCGAATAATGTGTATCTATCTTTGCAGAATTATCTTTAAATAGATATGACTACTATCTACGGTATCATTCATGGATGTACAATCGTCATCTTGATGACATATGTGGTGTACGGGATGAATTTATACAGGGGGTAGAGCAGTTCCTGCAATTTGCCAAGGCGTTCCCTCAGTACATGGACTGTACCAAAATTAAGTGTCCATGTGTGAGATATCATAACTTAAAATATCATCCAGAAGTGGACGTGACAAATCATTTATACTCTAGAGATTTTATGCTGAATTACTATCAGTGCACATGAAATATCATCCAGAAGTAGACCTCTGACGGTTTTACCCCGTTCGGACTTTCGGGTTCCCAATATTCGTGTTGGCCAGTGATTGTCACTCCGTACAACCTACCACCGTAGATGTGTAAGAAGACTCCTTACATGTTCCTAACCACTATTATTTTAGGTCCGAACAATCCGAAGAAGAATATCGATGTGTGCTTACAGCCGTAGATTGATGAGTTGAATGAGCTGTGGGAAGTAGGCACCAACACGTACGATATTTCCAGAAATTAGAACTTTCAGATGAGGGTTGCATTGATGTGGACCATCAACAACTTTCGGCCTATGGAATGTCATCGAGATGGGGAGCACTCATGGTTGTCTCTCATGTTCGTATTGCATAGACCACACGAAGGCTTTCCGTTTGAAATACGGAGAAAAATCATGCTTCCTTGATTATCTTCGACAGTTCCTGCGGAAGGATCATCTGTTCTAGAGGAACATGAATGCTTTTCGTGCCGGTGTTGTAGAGAAGGCCAATCCACCGCCAAGGTGGACCAGAGATACGATATGGGAGGAGGTCAAAGATTTTTCAAGTGCTATCGAAGAGCCTATAAAGGGATATAAGTGTGATGAATTTGGTTGCACTCATAATTGGATAAAAATGAGTATATTTTGGGACCTGTCATATTGGAGCACCAATCTAATCAGACATAACCTTGATGTCATGCATATCGAGAAGAATGTATTTGAAAACATAATCAATACTGTGATGGACATAAAGGCAAAGACGAAAGACAATCCCAATGCCAGGTTGGACTTGGAAAATAAATACAGACGTCTTGCGTTGCATTTGATAAAGGAAGGCAATGGAAAGTATAAGCAGCCTAAGACAATTTTCTCACTGGACATGGAGGATAAATAGAGACTTTGTAGGTGGATTCAAGACCTAAAATTTCCTGACGGGTATGTGTCAAATTTAAGAAGATACGTCGACCCGAAGAAGAAAAAACTGATAGGTATGAAGGGCCACGACTGTCACGTATTTATGGAGAGTTTAATTCCAATCACATTTCAGGAATTGTTGTTGTCGGTCGTTCGAGATTCGTTGAAAAAGTTGAGCATATTCTTCAGATATCTTTGTTCTACTAAGTTGCTTATCGATCGTCTAGAAAAGCAAGAGAAGGACATTATGGTAACACTGTGCAAGCTTGAGAGGGTGTTTCCTCCTGGGTTCTTCGACTCCATGGAGCATTTGCCAATTCATCTTTCCTACGAGGGACGTGTTGGTGCGTCGATCTGTTATCGGTGGATGTACCCGTTTGAGCGGCATTTAAACCACCTAAAGGAAAAGGTAAAAAATAAGGCTCGGGTCGAGGGTTTTATTTGTGAAGCCTATGTTCTCGAGGAGATTACAAATTTTGCTCGATGTATTTTAAGCCTATATTGCTATTAATAGAACAAGAGCTCCAAAAAAGACGATGGTTATCTTGAATTTAATGGTGCAAAATGAAAGCATTCAATGCTTTTGGGAAGCCTTCGGAGAAAATGGAAAGATATATAAATGATGAGTAACTAAGGGCTACTCAGTTATATTACTCAACTGCGACGAGGATAAAGTAGAGAAGTTCGAGGGATAAGTAACTAATACGTCCATGTTTACATCATCTATGCATGTAATAGTATCCATATATTATTACACTAATTGGCCGATGTGTTATTGTTTTCAGCACATTTAATGATGAGGTGAGGTCATGTAGACAGTATATAACAGATGAAGAAGTAGAACAAAAAATGAGATGTTATTTCTCTTCATGGTTAAGTGCATATGTAAGGAGCTCGGTAATTACTTTTTGTATATGCACTTTACACAATAATTAACGGAACGCTGAATTTAATTTCTTATCTTGTGGTATTTAGGTCGATCATCCAGATGCAACATTAGAGAATGAATTTATTAGAACTCAGCCAAGGGGCCAATTTATTCTATCAAAATCTGGCCAAGCTATTGTGTGAATGGATTTAGGTTCAAGTCAACAAATGCTCTGATCAGAGAGAACTTTTCGGATCTTGATTCGACAAATATAGTTGTTTGTGTATCAGATATACAAACTACAAAGATGTCGATCCAGGCAACGATTTCTATGCCGTCTTATGGGAGATTGTAGAGTTGACATATAACTATGGCATAGAGCGACTAAGATCGTGTTGTTCAAGTGTGATTGCTTCGATCCGATCTAACATCAAGGTTGAAAAATTGACAAGCATGGTCTTGTGGATATTAACTACTGGCGTCGATATCAATGATATGAACTATTTGTCCTAGCAAGTGAGTCTCAACTCGTTTACTTTTTTACTTATCCTAGACGGGAAATAACTAGGTTGGACTGGTGGGCAATATGCAAGACTAAAACCAAAAAACCTACGATGTTGACGAAATAGCTTATCAGGAGGACAAGCTACCTCTCGTAACAAATACAATTGACGTGGACACAACGAAAGTTTCACATTGTACGTCAAATTTTGTAGAAGAGGTATAAGTATCCAAAGAAGAAAATGAAGTAGATGAAAGCGAAGATGAGAAGGAAGAGGAAGATGAGGACATGGAGAATGAAAAATGAATTTTCAGAAGATGATTCAAAAGAAAATAAAATGTAAAATATGTTAAACCATTAATTAATGTCCATGCAACAACTATTTAGACTTGTGAAATATACTGTCATTTTGTTTAATCCCTAATTAATCTCTATGTTTCCATCAATCTTACCAGATGGCACCCATGACCCGAGCACGTCACTTGAGAGAGGCACAGATGGCTGATGATTCAGTTTTGGTACCTGCTACTGCTGAGGAGGAAGTGCTGCCTCCTACTGCTGAGGAGCTGATACCTAAAGTAGAGATCAAGGTTAAAGAAGAAGTGCTACCTCCTACTATTAAGGAGGAAGTGATTCCTAAAGCTGAGATCACTGTGAAGGAGAAAGTGGCACCAGAAGCCAATGGCATCGGGAGTTCCACTCATCCATCTCCTATAGATATTGATCTTGATGGCATGGAGGAGTTTTATGCGTGGTGGCTGAGGGAGTTCTATCTGCCCCAGCGTAGAGGCTAGAATTATTTTTGATCGGACTTGTCTCTGGTAGACTTATTTCTGGATTAGACTTGGATGTTTTGTACAACTCTGGATGTTTTTTTGTTATTTTTTTAGACTTGGTCATTATCTAGACTTAGATATTTCTAGATTACTTTATTATTATTATCTAGACTTAGTTATTTTTAGACTTTGATATTTCTGGATGCTATTATCTAGACTTGGTTATTATCTAAAAATACAACGAAGGCTTGCTCCGAGTCTATTTTTTAAACTGTGATACGTTAAATGCATGCAGATTTGATTTAGAATATGTATTACATTTCTTGTATGGCAGGACGAAAAGATCGTGCCTCGGTAGAGGTTCCACGGGTAGAGGAGCATCCCGTACCGGTAGAGGTTCCACCGATGGACGGAGTGCTACTCCGTTATCGAATGATGGTTCTGGACCCTCGTCTACTAGTACTCCAGTATACCGACCAGTCACATCTCTGACTGGGTCGACGGTGTCACGTCCCGATTTCGTAGAATCGATAGTCATCCCCCGGGCGTGATGCCATGCGAACCTAAGTTGCGATCGCACAAGGCATAGTCATAAGGTTATCCGAAACACAACATCAAGTTAGAGTACAGAAATTGATCGACACATTTGAAATAGAAGTAGACTTTTTCATTGATAATAAAACTATCTTTACATTGACTCCATTACAATCGTTATCGCGCGGGCTACAACATGACTCGACTTACAAAACGAACGCTGATGAGATAGTCGTTCCATACATTACATCTCTTTTTACAAGCAAAATAGTTACACTTTCCACTGCGATCGTGGAAAGCCGAGTCGCCATCTATTCTTCTTTGTACTAAGTACGGAGTCTTCAAAAGGATTTCAGAAACATAAGCCGTCACACGCGGATGAGGCTTCAAAAGGGTTCACGCCGCCTTGAGCTTTAAGTGGCACGCCCTTCGTGGTTCGGGGTACCTGCGTGGAGAGCGAGGATCAGTACATTACACTTTGTACTGGTGCGTGTCTGTATAAGTTTTACGCTCTCATTTGGCTGAAGAGTTTATATGACATAGCTTATGAATGTTTCTAACCATCCTAATGAATTTCAAACAAGCATATGACAAGCATAATATAAAATACATTGGAACTTACCCACGACGGACCGCACCGCCTTATAAAACTTACCATGTTCTTCCCTGTCAATTGTTAGCATTTTCATACCAAGTACAATATTACGTGTGATTGGTCACTAGCATAACAAGCCATCCTGGACTCTATAGCTTTTGTTAGCCGGGGCCCTTACAGCAAGTAGCGAGCCCCGCTGCAAGTCCCCGCTTAACCCATGCTATCATCTAGCACAGCTATACACCGTGTTTCCTTTCTTGGCCGAAACGGTCCCATGGCCTTGGGTTGCCGTAACGGGGAAACTCTACCTTGTCGACAAGTTGTCCAATGACTGAGTTAAGACAATATTTAGTTATTAAAGTCTAGCCTACATTCTCTATAAACTTGATCATTTTACCGTGTCCGTGCCCTTGCATTCATTCTTTCATCCGCAACAACACTATCGATTACCTAAGAAGGGGTCGAGAAGAGAAGGGTCAGCCACTCACCTTGAGTTTACTTCAGACGAGAGAACTTGTTGGTCGCGCTAGACGTCGCCTACACGATTACCTGAAATCGCACAAGCAAGCGATTAGAATACTATATTATTCAAGAAGTTCGATAGGAAATGCGAGTTCGAAATGCAAGCCATAAAAACCATTGAAAACATTCACGAAAATGCATTCAGAAAATAAGCCAAAACCAACGCAAGCGGCTTGAAAAGCAGAGCAACGGAAGGTCTCTCCCGACTCAGCCGCAGAGTCAATCCTTGAGGCGCAACCCGCTGAATATGGGACTTGGTTCCATAAAGCCATTCCATAACAGGAATGGATCTTAATTCAACCGTTCCCGTTCGATCGACTCGATCGATCCCGACCTATCGGTCCCGATCGAATCTATAGCGACAGTGTTCCTTTCTCGCGCACCCTGTGGAGAAGAACGGGGGACAATGTAGGACGGGGCATTACACCATAACCAACTAAGAAAAAGTATTTTCCTCAAATATAAGAATAGAACCTACCTCTACAGAACAATGAAGGGAACTTCTCCTTCATTTCTGACTCAAGCTCCCACGTCGACTCCTCGACCGAAAGGTCTCCCCAGAGGACGCGAAGAGAGAATGGCACGGTTGCGGAGAAGTTTATCCTTGTGCTCCAAGATTTGCACGGGCTCTTCAACATATGACAAGTTCGCCTTCAGATCCAGCTGACCCAAATCTACTACATGGCTCGGATCGTGCACGTACTTTCGCAATTGTGAGACATGGAAGACCTCGTATACCTCCAATAATATAGGCGGCAAGGCGGTTTGGTAAGCTACCGGGGCGACTCGCTTCACTATTTAGAACGGGCCAACAAATCTTGGGCTCAACTTTCTCTTCGCACCGAACCGGAAACTCCAGGCATGGGCATGACTTTCAAGAACACATGGTCGCCTTCCGAAAACTCGAGGGGGCGTCGGTGCGTGTCGGCATAGCTCTTCTGTCGGCTTTATGCTATCTTCAATCTCTCTCGTATTAACTTGACCTTCTGTACGGTCTGCTCCACCAGCTCCGGACCAAGTATCTGCGTTCCCTGACTTCATCCCAGCAAATGGGCGATCTGTAATTTCGGTCGTACAAAGCTTCATACGGTACCATTTGGATGCTGGACTGATAGCTGTTGTTGTATGCAAACTCGGCCAGCGGTAGATGGACGTCCCAACTTGACTTCAAGTCGATCGCACAGAGTCGTAACATGTCTTCGAAAATTTGGTTCACCCGCTCTGTTTGGCCGTCAGTCTGAGGATGATAAGCTGAGCTAAACTTTAACTTGGTCCCCAACGCTGAATAAGACTACTCCACAAGCACGCTACGAACCGTCCATCCTGATCAGAGACGATATAATGGGACCCCGTGCAGCCGAACTATTTTATCAAGGTACATCTGAGCAAGACGGTCGACGTCCCAAGTAACTTTGATGGCTATGAAGTACGCTGACTTGGTTAGTCGATCGACGATGACCCAGACGGCATCGTTTCCCTGCGGCATCCTCGGCAAGCCAACAACGAAGTCCACAGTGACGTGATCCCATTTCCACTCTGGAATGGCAAGGTTTTACATCTCCCCGCTCGGTCGCTGGTGCCCGGCTTTGACTTGCTGACAGGCTATATATTTTGACACAAAGAGCGCTACGTCCCTCTTCATGCCGTGCAACCAAAAGACAACGCGGAGGTCCTCATACATCTTAGTGCTACCAGGATGCAAAGAATATTTTGCATAATGTGCCTCCGACATTATCTCCTTTCTAAGTTCTGCGTCATCCGGAACGCATAGCCGTCCCTTCACTCGCATCACTCCCAACTCGTCCTCTGCAAAGTCGGATGCTGTCCCTGTCGATATCAGCTTCTGCATCTTCTCAAGGTATGGTTCGTCCTTCTGAGCAGACTAGATTCTCGCCCACAGGCTCGGTTCCAACCGCAGCTATGACAGTTTTACATCTCTGAAATGGACTCGGAGTTCAATGCCCATTCCTTCCAAGTCACGCTAGTCGATCATTGATGCATAACAAAGCTAAGTACTTTCGGCTCAGCGCATCCGCTACCACATTTCCTTTGTCCGGCGTGTAGTCGATTGATAAGTCACAGTCTTGATCAGCTCGAGCCATCGCCTCTGCCGTAAATTCAGTTCTTTCTGGGTGAAGAGATACTTGAGGCTTTTGTGGTCCGTATAAATCTTGTACGCCACGCCATAGAGATAGTGACGCCATAGCTTCAACGCAAACACAATCACCGCTAATTCTAGGTCGTGTGTTGGGTAGTTCTTCTCGTGCGGCTTCAACTGCCGAAAAAAAAGATATCACCTTATCCCGCTGTATGCACACCCCAAGCCCTGGCCAGAAGTATCGCTGAATATTTGAAATCCCTCCGTCCCTTCAGGAAGTGCAAGTATCGGAGCCGAAATGAGCCGTTGTTTGAGCTCTTGGAAGGAAGCTTCACAGTCGTTTGACCACTCGAACGTGACTCCTTTCTGGGTGAGGCGAGTCAACGGCTATGCAAGCATCGCAAAGTCATTCACAAAGCGTCGGTAGTATCCCGTCAAGCCTAGGAAGCTTCGAATTTCACTAACTAATGTGGGCCGTCTCCAATCAGCGACTGCCTCAACTTTCTTTGGATCGACTGCGATGCCCGCGGCGGAGATGTGCCCAAGGAATGAGGCGATGTTCAGCCAAATTCATACTTTCTCATCTTCGCATACAACTGATTCTCTCGAAGGGTTTGGAGTACCGTCCGCAGATGCTCTGCATGTTGCGCTCGATCCTTCGAGTAGACGAGGATGTCGTCAATGAAGACTACTATGAATTTCAACGAACGGACGGAACTCCCGATTCATTAGATCCATGAAGACGGCAGGGGGGTTTGTCAGACCGAACGGTATTACCAAGAACTTGTAGTGGCCATAACGAGTGTGGAAGGCAGACTTCGGCACGTCATCTGGCTTGACTTTGAGTTGGTGATAACCCGATCGCAGATCAATCTTCGAAAACACCGTTGCACCATGGAGCTGGTCGAACAAGTCGTCGATACGGGGCAAGGGTTATTTGTTCCGGACGGTAGCTTTATTCAATTCCCGATAGTCGATGCAGCATCAATCCATCCTTCTTCTTCACAAATAGCACGGGCACCCCACGGTGAGACACTCGGACGGATAAAACCTCTGTCGAGTAATTCCTGTTGTTGTGCCTTTAGTTCTTTCAATTCAACAGGGGCCATTCTGTACGGAGCTTTCGAGATCGACCGGGTGTCAGGGAATGTGTGGATGGTGAACTCTATTTATCGATTGGACGGCATGCCGGGTAGCTCGTCCGGGAACACGTCTTGGAATTCTGTCACAACGTCGGTCTAACCCGCATTTGCACCATCATGTCTCATGTCGCGAACGGACGCTAAGTAGCCTTCGCACCCAGAATGAAGCAGCTTCCGAGCAAATTGTCGAGATCACCATACAGGCCGACGATGCTGCACCACACATATAGAATTCAAGCACTCCAGGTATGCAGAAGGTGACCTTCTTTCCTGTGCAATCGATAGTGGCGTTGCAAGGACCGAGCCAATCCATACCCAGTATGATGTCGAAGTCCTTCATATCTAGGACTATCACATCAAGACCGATCTTCTTACCCCTAATACAGATGATCCCGTCGCCACAGGCTAAATTTGTGAGTAGTAGTGTGCCCGAAGGTGTACTTATGCTAAGGTCGAGATCTAATGATATTATAGAAAATTTGTGCTCGACGATAAAGTCCGCCGATATAAAACTATATGAAGCACCTGAATCAAATAACACATGAGTAGGCACATTATTGAAATGTAGTATACCTGACACTACTGTATCTGATGCAAGCGCTTCATCTCGAGTCGTGGTGTAGACGCGGTCCTGAGTGTTGGGGCAACGATCTTGGCCATTTTACGGTGCGGGTTGAGTGGGCGGAGGAGGTCGGGGCGCCTGTCCTCGATTCTCTTGGCAGTGTTGTTGTGGTGGTGCGCTAGGATGATTTGGTCTTCGGGCCATGCAGTCTCGAGCTCGGTGGCCCCTTTCTCTACAAACGAAACAAGCTCCGCCGGTGAAGCAGTGGTTGGCATCGTGTTCGAGACTGTTGCACTTGGTGCATCGAGGTAATGGGTTCCTTCCTCTGTAGCTGCCATTATTGGGATGCTTTGATGCATGATTGTTGCCTCCCATAGCTAGGACGTTTGTGATTGGAGTGGTGCACAACGTCCGCAGCAACGGAAGGGTATTCAAATTCAACGCGGAGAGCATAATTCAGAGCCTCGCCCGTAGTCTTGTACTCTGGACCCCGACATGTGCACCGATAGAGCGCGCAGACCTACTTCGAACCTTCGCACACGGCACTCCTCTGTAGGCTGAAACTACTAGCAAATTTAGACAACTTGTTAAATTCTGCGGTGTACTGTTCTACTGTCCGGTTCCCCTGCCTCAACTGCATGAATTTATTCTCCTTCGCTTGACAAACGGCTGACGAAGGTTCTCGGCTTTAAAAGCTTTATGGAACGTGGCCCAAGAGATCGGCGCTGTGTTGTTGTCGCGTCGGAACGCTCGCTTGTGCACGACCCACTAGTCGTGCACGTTCAACCGTAGCTGAAGTTGTGCGCAGGAGACTTGCTTTGATTCTTCAATGCCGAGGAGCTCGAAGTGATCTTCCAGCTCTTCCAACCAGTCGATTGCAATGGAAGGGCCTTCGGTACTACTGAAGGAAGTGCGGCACGCATTCTTGAATTCTAACACTTCAAAATTGTACTTTTTCGGTGCCGCTGGTTGACGCTCGGGCTCCTCTGTGTCGACTTTAATGGGTTGGACCGCCGACACGGTGACAGTAGGTGTGGTGACGGCAGACGCAGTCGCAGAATTTCCGTTGGCCGCCATTGTCTGGACGATCTGCTGTAGGGTATCCAGCTGCTTTTGTTGAAGTTTAGCATGTGCGTCGAAGCGAGCTTCGAACTGGGCCTGTCGTTCCTCTGTCTGTTGATGTTGGTTCTCGACTGGTTCCGCTGTGCCTCCATCATGCACAGCATCCTTTCGATGGTATCGTTAGAAGGTCCGGCCCACGAGCGACGTGAACTACTAGAGTCGCTAGAAGCGCTCTGCTCTTGCCCGTCCGTGGGTTTCGGCACTTCTGCGATGCGAAGGCAAACACATCATCATAAATTTTTACGGACTCATTGTATGGAACAACTTATCTCATTGATACGAGGTTAAAGGTTTGAAACTCTAGACGCGAGGCTAAAGGACGTAAAGTCGTGCTCTAATACCATTATATCATATCCCAATTCCGTAGAATCGATAGTCGTCCCCCGGGCGTGATGCCGTACAAACCTAAGTTGCGATCGCACAAGGCGTAGTCATAAGGTTATCCGAAAAAACATCAAGTTAGAGTACACAGAGTTGATTGACACATTTGAAATAGAAGTAGACTTTTTCATTGATAATAAAACTATCTTTACATTGACTCCATTACAATCATTGTCGCACGGGCTACAACATGACTCGACTTACAAAACGAACGTTGATGAGATAGTCATTCCATACATTACATCCCTTTTTACAAGCAAAATAGTTACAATTTCCATCTGCGATCGAGGGAAGCCGAGTCGCCATCTATTCTTCTTTGTACTGAGTGCGGAGTCTTTAAAAGGATTTCAGAAACACAAGCCTTCGCATGCGGACGAGGCTTCAAAAGGGTTCACGCCGCCTTGAGCTTTAAGTGGCACGCCCTTCGTGGTTCAGGGTACCTGCGTGGAGGGCGAGGATCAGTACAATACACTTTGTACTGGTGCGTGGCTATTTAAGTTTTGCGCTCTCAATTGGTTGAAGAGTTTATATGACTTAGCTTGTGAATGTTTCTAACCATCCTAATGAATTTCAAACAAGCATATGACAAGCATATTGTAAAATACGTTGGAACTTACCCACGGCGGACCGCGCCGCGCCTTATGAAATTTACTATGTTCTTTCCTATCAATTGTTATCATTTTCATACTAAGTGCAATATTACGTGTGATTGGTCACTGGCATAACAAGCCATCCTGGACTTTATAGCTTTTGTTAGCCGGGCCCTTGCAGCGCAAGTAGCGAGCCCCACTGTAAGTCCCCGCTTAACCCGTGCTATCATCCAGCACAGCTATACACCGTGTTTTCTTTCTTGGCCGAAAC
Source organism: Iris pallida (assembly GCA_029216955.1). Lineage (NCBI taxonomy): Eukaryota > Viridiplantae > Streptophyta > Magnoliopsida > Asparagales > Iridaceae > Iris > Iris pallida. Next base: position 3,521,199 of record JANAVB010044214.1, read on the forward strand.
GGTCCCATGGCCTTGGGTTGTCGTTACGGGAAAACTCTACCTTGTCGACAAGTTGTCCAATGACCGAGTTAAGACAATATTTAGTTATTAAGCTCTAGCCTACATTCTCTTTGAAACTGATCATTTTACCATGTCCGTGCCCTTACATTCATTCTTTCATCCGCAACAACACTATCGATTTACCTAAGAAGGGGTCGAGAAGAGAAGGGTCAGCCACTCACCTTGAGTTTACTTCAGGCTAGAGAACTTGTTGGTCGCGCTAGACGTCACCTACGTAATTACCTAAAATCGCACAAGCAACCGATTAGAATACTGTATTATTCAAGAAATTCGATTGGAAATGCGAGGTCAAAATACAAGCCATGAAAACCATTGAAAACATTCACGAAAACGCATTCAGAAAACAAAGCCAAAACCAACGCAAGCGGCGTGAAAAGCAGAGCAACGGGAGGTCTCTTCCGACTCAGCCGCAGAGTCAATCCTTAAGGCATAACCCGCTGAATATGGGACTTGGTTCCGAAGAAGCCATTCCATAGAGGGAATGATCTTAATTCAACCGTTCCCGTTCGATCGACTCGATCGATCCCGACCTATCGGTCCCGATAGAATCGATAGCTACAGTGTTCCTTTCTCGTACGCCCCGTGGACGGAGAACGGGGCACGATGTATACGGGGCACTACAAACGGTACGTGGCAGTACTCCTGGGACGGGCAGTTCCAGGACTGAGACTACCCTGTCCAGCATTCTGAATGCTGACGACACTATAGAGACGAAGGTGTGGGTAGAGGAGGTCGCACCTACTCCGTCTCCATATGATCCGAGTGATCCCCCATGCGCCGCTCTGGACGAGAAGAGGATGGAGATTTGGTCCGACAGGCCTACAAAGTAAGTTAAGTTATTACATTCTAAATATATCTATATATTCATGAATATAATTTTCGTTGTGTAGATATCGTCCCCCATCAGTTCAGAGGATATTGGGGCTATTTTTGAGGTCCAACTTCGGTGGCCCTTGGATCAACTACTCGGATGCCTTGGATGATATGAAGGCATGTTTACCAATTTCAAGGTAACTAGAGTATATTGCTTTTAGTATAAATCATATTTATGCATATTATATAACAAACTAATTTTATTTTTGTAGAAAATATTTTTTATCCACCATATCGGGCTGAGATGATCTAGGAACAATTTCTACCGTTGCCGCCAAGTTGATCTGGGATGCGATCGACGACCAGAAGGCTCGAGAGCACCCCGGAAGACCGATCTAAGGTTGGATCACGTCCGAGCAGTGGACTACATGAGCACTAGATTCGACGAACCTAGGTACAAGAACGGTCGAAGAAGGCGAAGGCAGCTAGGACGAAGGCAGGGAAGTGGTATGGTGGCTCGATTCCCTTGACGAATATTTTTGTCGCCCGATATGTATTTTACTGTAATATTTATTTTATTGAAAGTAAGAATAAAATGTTCAATTTCAATAGCAAACATATTATAACAGATAATGAGGGGTGAGAACCCCAACATGGTGACCGTCTTCCGGGCCACCCATCAGAAGAACGAAAAGCCATCGATGAAAGAGCCACGCAGAGCTATGTAAGTATTACTTTGCATAGCACTAAATTTAGTATAACTTAAGAAATACGCAATATATATCCATAGACGGAAAACTAGGTTGATAGTAAATATTATGCTTATCGACATGCGTACTTTTCTAACATGAGTATTTTAGGCTAGGGCGTGAGATTGCACCTGCGGAGGGAGGGACTAGTACTTCCTCGCAGCCCCCTCCGACTCGGGTGTTGGATGAGCTATGAATGACCGCCGTTAGTGGTCTTTAGAGGGGTACGTACTACGTTTGGGATCCTACGGCATTTTTGTGGTGACACAGTCATCCGGGCCCCCTCTACCAGTGTACATTCCCCATATTCCTTACTGGAGTCGTCCCGAGTGGAAGAACTCTGTCGCCAGCTTACTGAGCTGCGTGATGAGCTGTTGCAGAGGATTGCGGAGCAGCCCCAGTCTCAGCCGTAGACGGACGATGCGGCGCTCTCCGTACGATTTGATATGCTCGAGCTTACTATTAGGAAACGAACGAGTGGACGGATCGTGCCGTTTAGGTGGTATAGGAGGGACGGATCTTGCCGTTCAGACGGTGCATGGGTCACAGCTGGCCATGGGCGATCAGCTTTCGAGCTGACGGCTGTAAGCCCATGAGCCCAATTTATTTATTTATTTATATTATTATTTACTTTATTGTTGACACATGTTTTAACTCTCTAAATATATACATAGATAGGTTTTAGTTCTTGCCAAATGATATATAAAGGGTTTTATTGTAAAATTTTCCCCAATTCAAATTTTAAAAGATGGCCGACCCATTAGGATTGCCCTGCTATTTGAAACGGGATCTCTAGGGGATCTTCCCCAAGTTCTCCAAATCGATCAGAGAGCAATCCAAACCTGGATTCAAACAAATCTTCCCTTATCCTCTATGCTATACATATAGAGAAGGTAGTAGCCGTACCTGCTATACTCATCAAAACCAAATTTCTCTACTCCCCTCTCAAATAATTTGGAAGACATCTGTAGAAAAGTTCAGGAGTAACCGAGCCAGGGGACAGCCGCATCTTCTTCGTGTCAACTCCAACTTCAGGAAATCACCGTTAGGTAATAACCTAACCACTTCGTTTACTTATTAAAATCATAGAAATCGTATGACCCTACATGTTCGAGGAAATGCCTAGGATGGTTAGGAGGATAACCTTGGCTAATCACAGGACTCTAAGATCTGTTAATAATGTATATGGGTTGGTATCCTGCATGAGCACAGCAGACTGGTTCAGGGTTGAGGTATCGGGAAGGGTCTTACATGTGTATCATTAGGACACCAAGGAGGACGTGCGTATCTGCAGGATACACGGGTATCCTGTGTAAATATAAAAGATAGGAAGGGCACAGTTTGCTTGTATAAACAGTTACAGAGGATCTGTATGTTACTACACGTTTATTAAGAGGATATTGCTATATGCAACTGCAACAGTTGCAATAATTATATTTTGCACAGGACTTGCATGTAGGGCTGTGAAGATGCACAGGACAGGCTTATACTTGCGTGCATCTCGCATACCATGTGCATCTTAGGGGATGCATTAGCTTAGGTAGGGATTATAGGTTTTTATATGGAAAAATCATAGGCAGCAGTTAGTTATCAGTCATGGCAGGGAGTAGCCAAGTAGCAGCAGGTAATATGTGCAAGTGTTAGAGTGTCAAGCATAGGGTGTGTGCAGGTAATAGGCTTTAAGGAGGGCAGGGGATAGGTTATATGTAGGGGGCCACTTGGCACTGCAGGGGGCTACTTGGCCCGTTAGCTGCTATGAGAGGCAAGCAATTGGCCTGAACAGGGTGTAGAAGTGACCTTAGGCAGGTGGGGGCTTGTTCAGGCAAGGGAGAGTGTTTAGCAGTAGGAATACCCTGCCTACATGCATGTGGGTTCCTGTCATTGGCACAGTCCATGTGCAGGTTCAGGAAGCACATGGGGGTATCCAAGGGGCAGTGGTTAGTATATAATATAGAAGTGAATTATCAAATGGGCCTGGGGCTAGGAGCGAAGAGAGGGTTCAACATTTAAACTGAATCTGTGAATAAGATGATAGCGGTCCAAAGAAGCCCTTATATGTTTTGTATGGTTCCATCAAGTGATCGAACATACTAGAGAAATTGGCTTAGCAAGAAGGTGCTCCATAGGCCTATAAATGCTTGGTGTAAATAGGAATTTCTTTGTTTGACATCTCTCTGATTCTTTGACCTATGTCCGATCATTACTAGGAACTGAAACTGTATACCTGAGATTGATTTAACTTAATAAATGGTACTAAATTGTGAGATAGACTAGAAACTAGTAGTTACTTGGCAAAAGTATATAGTATGCTTGATGGTGTGTATGATTATCCATCAACCAAGGCTAGATGGAGCATAACAGTAGCATGGACACAGGTTAGCTATGGGTTACAGGAAGTAACCATGGAAGGATAACTAAAATTAAATGTAGGACACCAGCTTTCCCTTTGAACAGCTAAATGGCAGGTCAGGGGGTTAGAGAATGAGAATTAACCATATATGTGAATACCCAAGTATAAGTTGTCATACAAACAAGAGATATCAAACCAAGCCACTTTTCTAGTTAGAGAAATCAAACATGGTTGGGTCCCAAAAGACCCAGTAGATAAGTAACTCCATTTTTTTAAAGCACTTATTGACATGGAAATTCACAAAACAGGTTGGAGACCTCGATTTAGCACTTGACAGTGCCAGCTGCACAGAACCACATGCAAGTATACATTGCCTTTCTTTACAGCTTTATTTACATACACCATCTTTCATTATTTAGTTCCTTTCATTCATTGTTGACATGTGCTTTATTTTATATCATGCTAGTAGTTCTCATTGATATATATATAGCCTCGTAGTTTATATTGGACATGTTTCTCTCTTGTACTTGATTGGGTCATGTCATAAGACAAGAAGTCATAAACTGAACTGCTATACCTTCTTGTCTTGATTCTTGAAGCTAACATGCGAGTCCACATTAGGGGCAAGGGTTAGTAGTTATTGGTCCACACCTTCGAGTCCACACTAGGGGCAGGATTTGATATTCGATTTGGTTATCCGTTGACATCTTGACACGAGTCTCTCATCTTCGTCCAGCAGTTCATTTATGCGTAGTCAGTTCACTTATTTGTGTACCTTTATTTCATTAGTTCTATTTTATTCTGGATTTTCTCCATGCATGATAAACTGTTAAAATGGCTCATTTTTATGTATCTTGCTAGTCCTCTGAGGACCTGATGATTCTTCAGGTTTAGCCGAGTTTGAGTCCAGGAGCAGACGAGCAGTTGTGAGCCAGCGTCATACTACGGTGCATTTGTAGATTGAGATTGTTATTTGATTTGCAGCTTAGACTCAGTTAGTTATTTCATGTCTTTGTTTATTTCCGTCTATTGGTAGTGGATTTGTGTCCACCGGACGTGACCTAGATTCTTGGAAACATTCAGTCTATATTCTTTATACTCAGTTTTATAGACAATAAATGATCTTGGTTGTGTCTTGATTATTCTGTGGACGAGATATAGATTTCCAAGTGATTCTAGACTGCCATACTTGTGTATATTAGACAACGTTCTACCGCCGACACTGCGGCGTAGGTGGGCTTGGACATATTTTGTATCCGAAAAGCGGGTGCGGGTCATGACAACGACTGTTATGGATTCCACCAACTCTAGCTGCTAGCCATGGAGCAGACACTTCCTGGTTGTGCGTTGGCATCAATACCGACTGTATCGGTTCCACGGTCTCCTCCTCCTGTTGATGAATCGCCAGTGATGCTGACACTGGAGCAGTATAGGTTCATATTGTCCCAGATACAAGGACAGCCCTCCTCATTTTGACTGTAGAAACGAAAGTCGTAAAGCAGAATACTCTAGAGGAGGGTGAATAGAGTAGGCAGCAGAATATTGCTAATTAAAAATTTGTTAGCAGCAAGACCATAGAATTAAATCAATAATCATAAAACAATAACTGTAAAAGAAATGTGATCAGAAGGCAAATACAAACACAGCGATGTATACAAGTTTCCCTTTTATGAGGACTAGTCCAGTCGGAAGAACTCTAGCTTCCAGTTGAATCCACTATTGGAAAATCCCACAAGTTTTCATATGAAGTCCTTGCAAATTCTACAGACGTGAGCTTGGATACGAAGAACTTGACCAACTTCAATTTTGAAGAGTCTTTCTTCAATCAAGCCTCTGATTACAATTTCTCTAAAATCTTCTAGACCACACCGTACCGACAAATTGACTAGAGAATTGTAACTGGCTTAGGATTTAAAAATGAAACCTTTTTAGAACTCTTTGGAATAGAAACATAAGCTTAGAAGAGAAGAGATGAAAGTGAATTGAGTGATTGAAATGATCAGAATTCTTCACTATTTATAGTTTTTCCAAAGGCAAAACTCTGGCAGAATTCGGGCAGAATTCGGACAGAACTCTATGAGAAAATATAAACTGAAGGGAGACCAAGTTTTCAAACGTTCAAAAATCAAACGGTCACTAACCGAACTCTGGCCGAACACGGGCCGAGTTCTGTCTAGGTTGGTCAGGGTTTTTCAAAAATGATTTTTGTTTTGAAATCTTTAGAAGCATTTATAAATAAGGGATTTTTTAAACATAGGTCATTTTTTTAAACATTTTGGATAGTCTATTTTCAGTACGACTCGGTGTACAACGTATTTTTAGACTCAATAAAATTAAAAAATACATTACATAAAGAAATACAGACTCGAGTCGCAAACACAGCTTCGGTCTTGAACTAAGTAGATATCCGATCTTGATCAGCGTCCAAGTGTCCAAAATATCTTTAGTAAAAATTTGTATATCGAGACAGAGTTTGATCAATTATTAAAATCTGGTTTGACCATGACCAATGAGCCAACAAACTCCCTATTTTGATAATTGACAAACCTTACCGATATAAAATCTTTGGTCTTTATCAAAACGAATTGTACCGAAAAAGTTGTTCCTGTAGATTGTTCATATCCTGTATTCTTACAAGAGAAGATGTTAGATCTTATTTCTCCTCCGTTGTCACTTAGCAAAATATTTGCAAAAGAGAAGCTCCCCCCAATATATGCATAAGCAACAATCAGTGAAGAAATAACAAAATGATACATGAAATATGTATCATAGGCAGTTAAAAGTATTCATAGGCATGGTATATAAAAAAATTTCATAGGCAGTTTAAATGGAAGCATAATAAATAAAAGATATGCTAAAAAAACTAAACTGGTACAAATCTCTGAAACAGAGAATAATAATAAAAAAATGTTCATCAGACAAAAGTCACAAAAAAAATCACAACCACACATGCACAAATAATAAAAGTACTGATACTAGCATAGAATGTCCGAGCATTTCCAAGTAAACAAAGACAATAAAACAGTCTCAATAGTACGACAACTATACAAGAATGTCTAAATCATATCTCAACCTCATCATCATCATCCATCACAGTAGTCCCAACACACACCACCATGTCCAGAAGGACCAGCTCCAGAAAAATGTGGAGTAGCTCCAGGACCACGGTACCAATCATAAGCATTACCGGGCTGGAACAGAGAGTGTACCACCTCATCCTCAATGTGGTAACCAGATACAACGGGTCTCTAAGAAGAGAACTGGCAGAATGACCACTCTGGGCAAATTTGAGGTCAGTAAATGAGTTGGCAAGAGCCTGAAACCGAGTCACATCACAAAACTCATGTTCCCTGGAAGTGTCAACAAAGAACGTATGCATGTCCGAGAGGTGATGATGGATACCCTCAAAAGTCATATGGTATGTCTGAAGAGGAACAGGGGCAATAGGAGCAGGAGGTACAGGAGAAACGGCAGTGCTGCGACGTGAAAGCTGAAGATACTTGGGCTCAGGGTCCAGAGCGCAAGTGGATAAATCGATATCAAAATGCTGAAGGATGTGAGGGTTAAACATCGCATAGAGAGATTGTGGTCTCTTCCGTGATATCTTCCCATCGTCTGGATGATAGTCTTAGAGAAAAAAATCCTCTAAGAATGTGATAGAGGACATAGCTCAAGTGCAGTGACATCATCTTCGAAGTGGATTTCAGAAGAATAGTGGAATAGATGATGCGATATAATTCATAGTTAAACAAGTTCAAGTTATTGGCATTGAACTTTCTAGGATGAGCACGTGCTGGCGCACAAAGATTATT
>JANAVB010044214.1:3529278-3633599 GCA_029216955.1 Iris pallida
CTTGAAACTAACAAGAGTCGTACCCTCGGGAAAGTCGAAGTAGGTGATGTCATCGAGCGGACACCTTCGTTTGGAATACTAAAGATTTCCGCTTGCAACACATCATTGAACTCGATATCAATCCTGCTAATACGAGTTCTTGCAGTAAATGTGTCTAACACGAAGTTACAGTAAAATAGTCGAAGGGCATTAGTAGCTATAGAGAATTTATAGGTAACAAGACGATGTAACCCTAATACCCCAAACAAGGGACGGTGATCGAAAAACACAGTCCATTTGATCGGAGCGTCGGTGCATATGTGACGCATGGCAAAATCGGCATACCATAGCAATGCTTGGTCATGAGTTTTGAAGTAAAACTCATCAGACACGCCGTCACCCGATTGGACCGGAGAAAAGAGGGAATCTGTATTCGGATCTGAAGATGACGCCTCTTCAATGGCATAAGTCTTCTTCCTCTTGGAAGGATTGAATCCCTTAGGCATTCTTTCCAAAAACTAGATAACCCTATGAAATTGAAAGTGGAGGGAAGAAGGAGTTATACCTTCTGAAATTCAAGAATGTTGTAGAGGGATGAAATCTCCGCACGAATCCCAAGTTTGGATTAATTTCTTCTTATAGATTGGAAGCAATAAGGTGGAGAAGAACTAGGGTTTGGAGGACTTCGGGCGGCCGTTGCTGCTGTTTTGAGGTGATTTGGAAGAGGTGAAGAGGAGGGGGCCTCGGGTTCTGGCTTAAAAGAGCATAGCACCAACAGAACTCTGGCCGAAGTCGGACCAAACTCGGGCCAAATTTGCCTAGGGTTCTCCTGGGTTTTTAAAAAATTTGGGCCACATCCTTTTCATCAATTCATTTCAAATATTTAATTCAATGTTTAGTAATTTTAAACTTCAAATAATTTAATTAATATTATTTTATAAATTAAATCTCGTTACTCAGCGTCTGTTTCAGATTAGCTGTAGGAGTACTATCCCAGCTAACGAGAGTTCACCGGGGAACAATTAAGTACCGCTACGCTTCGACCGTAGTCGTGGTGATAGACAACTCTTTGTAGGCTTATCTCGGAAACAGTTATTGAGTATTAAAAAATTAATTAATAAAACAAAATTGATTAATAGTATTGTCATCTAAAATTCTTAATTCTCAACGTAAATAATTGAAACGATCTTCCGCTAGAGATTTTGTGAAAATGTCAGCCAATTGATTCTGTGTGTTGATGTATACAAGGTCTATATCTCTATTTTGTTGACGATCTCTAAGAAAATGATGTCGAATCTCGATATACTTAGTACGAGAATGACATACTGGATTCTTAGTCAAATTAATAGAACTAGTATTATCACAGAAAATGGGTATGTGTGTGAAGTGTAAGCCAAAGTCTTCTAAAGTTTGCTTTATCCACAAAATTTGTGCACAACAACGTCCTGCGGTGATAAACTCAGCCTCAGTTGTTTATAATGTGACAGAATTTTGCTTCTTGCTAAACCAAGAGACTAGGGCTTTTTCTAGAAAATGACATGTGCCACTGGTACTTTTTCTATATTCTTTGCATCCAGCAAAATCAGCATCAGAATAATCGACTAGGTCAAACGACGTGGTTTTAGGATACCATAAGCCGACAGAAGAAGTGCCTCTAAGGTATCGGAAGATATGCTTAACTGCACAAAGATGTGATTCCTTAGGATTAGCTTGAAAACGTGCACACAAGCAAACACTAAATATAATATCAGGTCGACTAGCAGTTAAGTACAGTAAACTACCGATCACACCTCGATACTTACGTATGTCAACGGGTTTGCCTTGTTCATTAATATCAAGCTTGGTTGAAGACGCCATTGGAGTGCTAAGTGGTCTGACTGCTTCCAGTTCAAACTTTTTTAATAAATCTTTTGTGTACTTTGCTTGATTTATGAACGTCCTATTGTTGGTTTGTTTGATTTGCAGTCCGAGAAAGAATTTCAGCTCTCCCATCATGCTCATCTCAAACTTATTCTGTATACACTTTGAAGTTTCTTGACAAAGAGATTCATCAGTGGATCCAAAAATAATATCATCTACATAGATTTGAATCAAAAGAAGATTGCTATTCAAAGATTTTATAAACAGTGTAGTGTCAACCTTTTTTTTGAAAAGCCGTTGTCAAGTAGAAAAGAGCTTAGACGATTGTACCATGCACGAGGGGCTTGTTTCAAACCGTATAAGGCTTTCCTCAACTTGAAAACATAATCAGAATTTTTGAAATCAGTAAAACCTGGAGGTTGAGCTATATAAACTTCTTCTTTTATAAAACTATTTAAAAATGCGCCTTTAACATCCATTTGAAATAATTTGAAATTATGAAAACATACAAATGCACATAACATACGAATGGATTCTAATCTCGTAACTGGGACATAAGTCTCATCGTAGTCGATACCTTCTTCTTGATTGTATCCTTGAGCTACGAGTCAAGCCTTACTACAAGTCACTAAACCATTCTCATTCAATTTGTTTCGGAACACCCAAAGGGTGCCAATGATCGGATGATCAATGGGCTTGGAAACAAGTTCCCAAACTTGATTCCGTTCGAATTGGTTTAATTCCTCTTGCATAGTATCTAACAAAAAATTATCACTACATGCTTCTTCAATATTTTTGGGTTCAAGCTGTGAGATAAAAGCAACACAGGAAGCTATATCTTTATTAGAGGAACGAGTACTTACACCCTTGGTAATCTCACCAATTACCAAGTCCTTTAGATGATCTACCAAGAATCTCATCTCTTTTGGCATATCCTCAGGTTTTCTGGTTCCAGCTTCTGGTTCTGTACGTGATTTGCTTGAAGACTTAGCTGGTTCTTGGTGTGAAGGTTCTGCATATTTGTGTGAAGGTTTTATAGTAGCTGTACTTGGTGTACTTATGTCTTCATCATCGTCATCGACTGAATGTTGATTTAGTTCATCAAACTTGATTAATTGATTCTTTGATGATCATGGTTCTCTTATTGAAGACTCTATACCCTTTGCTCTTTGTCACATAATCTAAAAAGATATCTTTATCGGCCTTTTTATCAAATTTACTCAGGTTGTCTTTAGAATTAAGACTAAAGCATTTACAACCAAATATCTTGAAATATGAAACTGTGGGTGTTCTATCAAACCATAACTCATAGGGAGTCTTCTTCGATATAGGTCGAATCAGAACCCTATTGAGAATATAGCACGCTCTATTGACAGCTTCAGACCAAAAGTATCTTAGTAGACTAAACTAGTTCAACATTACTCTAGCCATTTCAGATGGAGTAATGTTCTTACGTTCCACAACTCCAATTTTTGTGGAGTCCTAGGGCAGGAAAACTCATGCAAATAACCGTGTGTGTCACAGAATTGCTTGAACTCTGCATTCTCAAATTCGCCGCCATGATCACTACGAATGCGAGTAATCATGAAACCTTTTCATTTTGTACTTTTTTGCAAAAGGTGATAAATTTTGACAAAGCATCGTTTTTGTGTGCAAAAAAATATACCCACGTGTATCTAGAGAAATCATCTACAATGACAAATGCATATAACTTACCACCTAGACTAGCAATTTTGCTAGGTCCAAATAAATCCATATGCAATAACTGTAGAGGTCTAGTGGTACTTATAGCGTTCTTGGACTTAAAGACGGATCGGGTAGCTTTGTTCTTTTCACATTCGCTACATACCGTATCCTTCTTGAAAGATATGTCTGGTAAGCCGCGTACCAACTTCTTTGTAGATAGTCTTGAAATTGTGTCCATGTTTGCATGACCGAGTCTCATATGCCATTATCACGACCCGCTCCCAAATAATCGGATACGAGTCGGACATGTCCAGCCTTTGTTGTTAGACACAACAAAGTAAGCTGTACCAATCTAGGAAAACTAACCAGATAATATGAACATGAATGAAATCACGGCATCTATAAAATATGTCCCAACCAGAGTAAAGTACAATATTTGAATTATTACATTCAAACTAATAAAAGAAGTCTGCTAGTCTCAATACATGGAAAATAATATGAAATACTAAGGGAAGCTCTAGGCTTCTGCAGCCTCTAGGTCACAAGCAGCTCCAGCTGGCTCAGTAGAAAAAGCAATATCCTGACCATAGTAAGTGTCGCACAAGACCTCCATCTCACCTGTAACATATCCTATTCAGGAGCGAAGCAAGTACAATTCTAGGTAATGAACAAGACATCATGATATGAAAGTATGAGAAAATATGGAAAGTACAGAAAAGAACAGGTGAATAAGTACATGAAAGAAACAGTGTAAAGTACATGAAAAAACATGGTATGTAAGAACATGAAAGAACATGATATGTAAGCACCTGAAAGAACATGATATCATGGAATCACAGGAAATAAGTACAAACCAAGTAAACAACTAAAAATACTAGAAAGCATAAAACATAAACTACGATCAGCAGCAGCATCATCAAGTAGAAGCCATCTCCATCATGGAGCACGAGAAGGCCTAGCGGTGTCGGAAGGATCAGTGAAGGAACGGCGGGGATCCACAATAGCAGCACCCGAATCCAGGTAGCGCATGACCCAAGGATCATCAATGCGATATCCCTCGTGACCGAGATCCCGCTCCATAGGAATGGGCATAGAAGGATGACGGGACATGGAATACCGAATATCATGCAGCGAGTTGCTGAGTGCACTCATCTGCAGGGTAGTACGGTAGTCCATCTAAGTCCAGCGATCGTCCTCTAAGACAAAACGATCTCGGAGCATGGTTTGGATGGACTCAAGGATAGCAGGAGGAGGAGGTGCATCCTGTCCAAGTGGAGGGGCGTCGGGCTCCTCATCATCAGAATGTTCAGAAGTGGTAGGAGAGGCTATGACTGCCTGAAGTCATCGTGCCTTAGAAAGGAAGGCAGGAGCAGGCAAGAAAGGACAATCATCAAGAGGTACATGGAACGCACGAAAGACCATAGGAAGATATAAGGCATAAACCAAGGCTCGTGGTTTCTTCCTACAGTTAATCATCCAGTCCATCATGGTACGTGGAAGATTAAACGGAACACAAAAGTGAAGATGATAAAGAGCAGATATTTCAAAATAAGTAACTTCATCGGTAGAACCCGCTTTGGGTAGAATGGTGTTGAAGATGATCCGATGAAGTTCATAGAAATATGGATTTAGATATTTAGCCATAAGCTTGCGAGGACGTGTGTTCGGAGTACACAAGTCGTCCTTGAAGCTTTCAAGGGAAGTTCCTTCAGGAAATAGGAACGACCGAGCTTCAATAACCTTTTCCCAAGAATTGGGCTCTTGAAGTTCAAGATATTCGGCTAAGTCAAAATCATCAAATGAGATATCGATACCTGCAACACGTGAATAGATACGAGTATCGTCATGAGTCAAGTTGCAATAAAACATTTTTATGGCATTACGATAAATGACCGAATTTGAAGTAATAAGGTCGTCAAGGCAAAGATCATTAAAGAGTGCATCATATTGGAAGAAAATAGTGAAGTTGATGGGGTGTCCCGCAAACACCGGACGTGTCCAAAAATCACTAAACCATGCATTGGATACGTCTAGTGATATAAAAAGTCGGTCGTCGTAAGTGTTTGGATCACGTGGACGTGAAGGGTTGAACAACGGATGAGGTGGTTGATGTTGTTCAACGGGTTGCTCAACGGGAGGAGGAGCACTCGACGAGGATGCACCCTCGGTCCGAGATCTCTTCCCACGGTTGAACATGCGAAGAGCCATAGCACAAAATTGAGAAATTTGAAATAGAGAAGGAGAGTGAGTTATACCTCAAATAAATGATGAACAGTGAAAGAGAATTAGAAAATAGCCCTTCTCCTTGATTTTGGTGAGAAATGGAGCACTATGAAGAGAAAACTAGGGTTAAGGTTTGAGAAAATAGTGGTAGAGAAGTGGAGGAGGTGGTAAGAATGAAGGAAAGGGAAGAGAAACCGAAATATAGGTGAGGGTTTCTCTTGGTCGGGTTCAATTTTGACCATTGGATTAACATTGAAATCCACGGCTGGAACAGTCCCCGATTCTGGAACAGGGAGACCGAACTCGGCCCGAACTCTGGTAAGGGCAGAGTTCGGCCCGAATTCTGGGTCCTTGTCCCAGAACAGAAATCAGGCTAGAAGTATGAAATATTGGTTAAGGTATGGAAAGCCAAGAAAGATAAAGCTTAAAGGATTCAATAAACCAGATAGTACAAGTAGAGGATAGCAATATGAAATTGAAAAAATAGCATGTCAGCAGATTATAAATCAAAATGTACCGTATAGTAAACAAGGAGATATATCATGATTCAATAATCTGAAGCCACCATGGGTTAGCTGCAGGGGCCGGATCCCAGCTAGCGGTAGTCCTGAGGACTAGTGCACCGTGTCGCTTAGGCTTTTACGCCTTGTTGTCAGAAGGACCCTTTCGACTTGTACCCATAGTAAGTTCATTTTAAGAGAATCTCAATATAGTCGATATTTACGCAGGTGTATTTTAATTTATGACAGCTTCATCTAAAATTCCAAGTTCACGACAAAGGAAATTGAAGCGCTCTTCGGATAAAGGCTTTGTTAAGAAGTCTGCTAACTGGTGATCAGTGTCAATAAATTCTAAGTTAATCGTGCCATTTTGCTGATGATCACGCAAAAAATGGTATCGTATCTCAATGTGCTTCGTGCGTGAGTGACAAATGGGGTTCTTAGTAAGATTTATTGTACTAGTGTTGTCACAAAAGATAGGAATATGCATGAAAGATAAATTATAGTCTTCAAGGGTTTGCTTCATCCACAGAATTTGTGCACAACAATGCCCAGCTGCTATGTATTCAGCTTCTGTTGTGGATAGTGCGACAGAATTCTGCTTCTTGCTAAACCAAGAGACTAAAGCCTTTCCTAATAAATGGCACGTACCGCTCGTACTTTTACGGTCGACCTTGCATCCAGCAAAATCAGCATCAGAATAACCAATGAGGTCAAATGATGTTGACTTGGGATACCATAGGCCCACTGTAACCGTACCTTTAAGGTATCTAAAGATACGCTTAACTGCGGTCATGTGCAATTCCTTAGGATTTGCTTGATATCTAGCACACAGGCAAACGCTAAACATTATATCAGGGCGACTAGCAGTAAGATAAAGTAGACTGCCTATCATACCTCGATACTTACGTTGATCAACGGGTTTGCCACTCTCATCTGGTTCCAGTTTGGTTGAAGTAGCCATAGGAGTGCTGATTGGTTTGACATTATCAAGTTCAAATTTCTTCAGCATGTCCTTTGTATACTTCGACTGACAGATGAAGGTTCCATTTGACATTTGTTTGACTTGCAGCCCAAGAAAGTAGTTGAGCTCCCCCATCATGCTCATCTCAAACTCGGTCTGCATACACTTGGCAAAATCTTGACAAAGGGTTTCATCAGTAGAACCAAAAATAATATCATCTACATATATCTGTACTAAAAGAATAGTGTCCTTCAAAGACTTTATGAAAAGTGTAGTATCAATTTTTCCTTTTGAAAAACCTTTCTCAAGCAAGAAGTTGCTTAGCCGTTCATACCAAGCTCTAGGGGCTTGTTTGAGGCCGTACAACGCTTTCTTTAGCTTGAACACATGGTCGGGAAATTTGTGATTTTCAAAGCCAGGGGGTTGTTTTACATAAACTTCCTCCTTAATAAAACCATTCAAGAAAGTACTTTTAACATCCATTTGAAATAATTTGAAAATTTTCAAATGTACAAAGCATCCGAATGGATTCTAATCTAGCAACAGGAGCATACGTCTCATCGTAGTTGATACCTTCCTCTTGGTTGTATCCTTGAGCTACTAGACGAGCTTTGTTGCGTGTGACTGAACCATCTTCATTTACTTTGTTTCTGAAAACCCATTTAGTACCAATAATCGAGTGATTAGCCGGTCTAGGAACGAGTTCCCATACTTGGCTCCTCTCGAATTGGTTGAGTTCTTCTTGCATAGCAGAAATCCAAAATTCATCATTGAAAGCTTCAGAAATGTTTTTAGGCTCAATTTGTGAAATAAAGGCAGTGCTAGCAATAGAGTCTCTTAATGATGATCTAGTAGTTACTCCTCGTGAAACCTCACCGATTACCAAATTTTCTGGATGTGATGGCTTGAAAGAGAATTTCTTAGGCAAGCTTTCCAGAGAATTTGTTTCGGTTGTGGTGTTCATTGGAGTAGACATTGATGGCTCAACATCATCATCAAGAGTAGCTGCTGCACTGTTATCTTCATCAAAAGTCACATTTGTAAACTCTTCCACAATTAAAGAGCGTTTGTTAAAAACTCTATATCCCTTACTCTTGGCAGCATAGCCAAGGAAAATACCATCGTCAGCTTTGGCATCAAATTTGTCTAAGTTGTTTTTGGTGTTAAGGATAAAGCATCTACATCCAAAAACTCTAAAATAAGAAACATTTGGGGTTCTCCCGAACCAAAGCTCATAGGGTGTTTTCTTCGTAATAGGACGAATAAGCACCCTATTTAAAATATGGCATGCTGTACTGGCAGCTTCAGCCCAAAAATATTTCGGAAGTGAAAACTTGTTCAACATAACTCTGGCCATATCGCCAAGAGTCCTATTCTTCCGCTCCGCAACACCATTTTGTTGAGGAGTTCTTGGACAAGAAAACTCATGATCAAAACCATTAGAATCACAAAATCTTTCAAAATTAGAATTTTTGAATTCGCCTCCATGATCACTTCGGATTCGAATAATCATGTAGCCTTTTTCGTTTTGAACTTTCTTAACAAAAATCTTGAAAACCGAAATAGCATCACTTTTATTTGCAAGAAAGAAAACCCAAGTAAATCTTGAAAAATCATCAACAATAACAAAGGCATAGAGTTTTCCGCCAAGACTGGCTACTCTACTAGGCCCAAATAAATCCATGTGGAGTAGTTGCAAGGGTCTAGAAGTGCTTACAGAGTTTATGGAATGAAAAGATGACTTGGTTGCTTTGTTCAACTCACATTCGGCACATACGGTATCCTTTTTGAATGTGATGTCGGGCAAGCCTTTAACTAGCTTCTTGGTTGATAGCCTGGATATATTATCCATATTGGCATGACCAAGACGCTGGTGCCATAGCAGCCGTTCATCTTTATGAGCATATAGGCATCTACCTGTATTGTTAGTATTTCTAGACAAATAGAAAGTATAAATATTATCCTTTCTTACCCCTTCAAAAGCGATGTCTCCCGTTGACCTATCATAAATAAGGCATTTGTTTCGTCCAAAGTTAATGTCATATCCATGGTCAGCAAGATGACTAATGCTGAGCAGGTTATGCTTTAACTCGGTCACTAGGCAGACATCCTTTATTATGGGAGAGGGAGGATAACCAATATTACCATTACCTATAATATAACCTTTAAGGTTGTTGCCGAAGGATACATATCCTTCTCTCTTCATCGATAGTGATGCGAAAAGATTTGCGTCTCCTGTTATATGCCGCGAGCATCCACTATCGAGAATCCACTTACTCTTAGTTGAGGAGGGAAGGTCCACCTACATCAAGAGTAGATGTGACCTTTGGTACCCAATTTCTTGAGGGTCCTGAAAAGTTAGTTTTTGGAAACCATGCATATATTTTTCTATCAACTAATCTTCTAATTTTACATTGTGGTGATATATGTCCATGTAAACTACAATAAGTACATGTAGCATTCCTATTTATATTAGGAGCATGCTGATGATGTCTATAAGCAGTGTAATGAGCAGAAGTATGATGATTAGCATGGTGATGATGATTATGCATAGAGTGTTGTGGAGTGGCATAGTGATATTGTCTATATGGAGCATGGTGATGATGTCTATATGGAGCATGGTGATGTTGTCTATATGGTATGACATGGTGATGTTGTCTATAAGTAGAGTGATGTTGATTGTGTCTTTGTGTAATATGATGATTGTATCTATGATGATTTTGTGACATATGATAATTATTTCTATGTGCATGTGGTTTGTGTCCTTTGTGGAATTGTGTGTATATGAAAGCATGATTGCGTGTTGTAGATGGATGATGTGGATGACTAGCATGAGAAGTGTTATGCTTTGTGGGTGTCTCATGAGATTGGGTTTGAGGTTGAGCAACCTGTTTTCCCAATTTAGTCTCTAATCTCTTGGAGACAGCCTGCAGTTCAGTAACCTTAGCATTTAAACTATATATCTTAGTCATAGAAACTTCGTGTCTACACTTTTCTTCAGCAAGCATCGTGTTGAGTGTTGTGATTTCTTGTGTTTGTTGCTCAATACGTGTTTCAGCATCATGAAGGCTTAGTTTAAGCTTCGATACCTCATCTGTGACTTCCGTGGGTGAAGTGTTTCTAATGTTATCAAGCAGTAGAGAAAGTCTTTGAATTTCGACTTCATGACTTTTGATTTTGTCTTTGGCGTGTTTGTATTTACCAATGATCTTTTTGTGATCATCAACTAAATCGGTGAAAGCATCGCCAAGTTCATCAAAAGAGAAGTCGTCAAGAGTTTCGTTTGATACCTTATCGGATGTTGCCATTAGGCACACATTAGCCGTATCTTGAGGAGAGTTCTTTTCTTCCTCGGAGTCACTAGCTTCGCTTTCATGCTAAATGCTTGTGTTGGCATATTTCTTTGAGGAGGTCTTCTTGTAAGGCTTCTCATAGCGGTTGCTCTTCTTCAAGAATGGACAGTTTTTTCGGACGTGTCCAGTCTTCTTGCAACCATAGCAAGTTGGTTCTTCTTCGCCATCTTCTTGTGGTTCTTTCTTCCTGCGATTGAAGCGAAGGAATTTCTTGAAATTGCGGACCATAAGGGCTTGATCATCTTCCGAGTCATCATCATCTGTCTCTTCGGGTTCAGCCCTTCGCCGGTGAGCTTTGAGTGCGATCTCCTAAGCCTTAGGAGCAGGCTCTTCGAAGTCCTTGAGGAGCGAAGACAGGGGGTTGATGATGTCGAGGAATCTTGTGAACATTTGCGTGATCGTCTCATTTGGTTTCATCTTGAAAGCCTCGTATTCTTGCGTGAGACGTCTTATCTTTGATTCCTTGACTTGGGTAGTTCCTTCATGCGTCACTTCTAGAAGTCTCCATACTTCATGAGATGTGGTGCATGTAGATACCCTGTTGAACTCATTCTTGTCTATAGTACAGAATAAAGTATTAATAGCACTCGCATCTAGACTTGCCTATTTCTTCTTCTCGTCAGAATATTTGTCATGTGATTTCTTAACAAGATCACCGTTGACAACTATCCTGGCGGGCTTTTTGTAACCGTCAGTGACGATAGTCCACAGGTCAAAATCTGGAGACATGAGATAAAAACTCATCCTTGTTTTCTAATATGTGTAGTTAGTTCCATCAAATAGGGGAGGCCTATGAGTGGACTGTCCTTCACCGTGATTGGAAATCAAGGATTGTGTGGTTGCCATGGATCAGCTCTAGGATGTAAGTCCTTGTAAAGAGAACAGAGCTCTGATACCAATTGAAGAACAGATGGCAACTCTAGAGGGGGGTGAATAGAGTATATAGAGATAATATCCAATTAAAAAATCAACTCTATCACAAATTAAATCAATCAGAGTAAATGTGGAATTTAAAGTGAGAATCAAGAGAGCATACGCAAACACAGTCGATTTTAACCTGGTTTCCCTCGTGGAGGACTAGTCCAGGCCTGAAAACTCTAGCTCAGGATTAAATCTACTATTTGTGAAATAGTAGTTTACAACCTGTGCCTTTTCTTCAGAAGAGCACGTCAACTTCTTACAGAGGATCGCAGTGGCGATTTGCTTGGAATTTTCCAAGCGGCTTCTTCAACTCTTGCACAAGACTCCTAACTGAGAGATGCTGAGCACTCGAGACTTAGGAAGCTTGTGGCTAGTAGATGGGAAGGGTATGGCTTATTTGAGCTTAAGAGAGAAAAGAAGAGAAGATTGGATGATTTGAAATGAGAGAATTCTAGGCCTATTTATAGGATTTTTGTAGGCAGAGTTCGGCCAGAATTCGGGTAGAAAATTTCAAATATTTGGCTGTTGGACAACTAGCAACCAGCTAACCCTAAAATTAAGGTTGTTGATTTTTAGGGGACAGAGTTCGGCCCGAACTCTATGTGGAGGCAGAGTTCGGCCCGAACTCTGTCTCCAGAGCACAGAACTGGTTCTTGGGGACCAATGGACATTTTCTGGATGGTGGAGTTTAGGGATTATTGGGTAGGCTATAGGTCAAGTCTCAAGAGCTCAGTATGACACAGTTTACATCAATCTAGACTCAATAAAAGTATAAAATACAGACTCATATACAACTGACATGCAAAGACTGAGCTGTCTTCTGACTTGAGCTTGATGTAGACGTCGTGTGTCATATTGAATTATTACAAGTATTATTTAGTCAATGTTATCAATATTTGGTTGACTGTGACTTTGTGTCAACATATATATATATATATATATATATATATATATATATATATATATATATATATATATATGTGTGTGTGTGTGTGAAAAAATTTATATATAGGGGATCGGGAGCCTGTAGTCCACAACCGTTGGATCGAACGGGCGCGCATGCAGACCCCACGCAGCCCCTCCCCTCCCCCACCCCACCCCACCCCGGTCCCCCACCCCCCTCCCCCCCCGACCACCAAGACCCCCCGGCCCCCCTCCACTCCCTTACCCCCTCGGCGACCTCCCCACTAGCTGACCCCCAACCTAACCCCCCTGGCCGGGCCCCCACCCCCTCTCTCCTCCCCTCCGACCGCCAAGACCCCCCAGCCCCGCGACCTCCTCACCCAAAACCCCCCTCCTACCCCGCCCCGAACACCAACACCCCCCGCCCCCTCCCTCCGCTCCCCTACCCCCCCCACCCGCGACCTCTCCACCCGCCAACCCCCCTCCCTCCGCTCCCCTTACCCCCCCCCCACGGCTACGATTCCCCCCGTGGGGTGCAATCCCCCCGACTACCAAGAGAGAGAAGGAAAGAGACATACCTGAGTGAGAGAGAGAGAGAGCGCGAGAGAGAGAGAGAGGTGAGAGAAAATTTTGGGGGGAATAAAAAATCCCCCCCTCCGTCGGTTCGTTTTATATTAGGGCACAGTATTTAGCGACGAATATATCTGTCGCCAGGCCGTCGCTATACCCCGCTAGTTTGTCGACGGATAATCTGTCGCTATGTGGTCGCCTAATTTTTGTGCCAATTTTTCTAATATTTTTCCGCTAAATATTGACAATTGGGGGACGACATAGCGACGGGTTATTTTTTCGTCGCTATATATTCGACGATATAGCGACGAATTTACGACCGAGATTTACCCTTCAAATTTTAAAAAATAATTGGCTGCAATTCAACGGAAGACCAGCACAATTTCGTCGGAAGTCTGTCGCTATTAGCGGTGGAATAAATCTATCGCTAAATATCCGTCGCTAAAATGTTGTATTTTGGTAGTGATAGAGTAAGCAGCAGAATATTGCTAATTAAAAATTTGTTAGCAGTAAGATCACAGAATTAAATCAATAATCACAAAACAATAACTGTAAAAGAAATAAGATCAGAAAGTAAACGCAAACACAACGATATATACTGGTTTTTCTCTTGTGAGGACTAGTCCAGTCGGAAGAACTCTAGCTTCCAGTTGAATCCACTATTGGAAAATTCCATAAGTTTTCATACGAACTCCTTGCAACTTCTACATATGCGAGCTTTGATACGAAGAACTCGACCAACTTTAATTTTGAAGAGTCTTTCTTCAATCAAGCCTCTAATTATAATTTCTCTGAAATCTTCTAGACCGCACCGTACTGGCAAATTGACTAGAGAATTGCAACTGGTTTGGGATTTGAAAATGAAAGCTTTTTAGAACTCTTTGGAATAGAAACGTAAGCTTAGAATAGAAGAGATGAAAGTGAATTGAGTGATTGAAATGATCAGAATTCTTCTCTATTTATAGTTTTTTCAAAGGCAGAATTCGGGCAAAATTCAGTTAGAACTCTATGAGGAAAATTCGCAACTGAAGGGAGATCAAGTTTTCAAACGTTCGAAAATCAAACGGTCACTAACCGAACTCGGGCCGAGTTCTGTCTGGGTTGGTCAGGGTTTTTCAAAAATAATTTTTGGGCTTTTTGAAATCCTTCAGAAGTTTTTGAAAATAAGGGATGTTTTTCAAAAACATAGGTCATTTTTTAAAACGATTTTGGATAGCGACGTTTACCGACGAATAGAGACGCAAGTTTACGTCACAAACGTGTATCGGTATGTCGCTAAACTGAAAAGCTAATGTCGCTAAGCATCACTGGACGTCGGTAACATGCTGACATGGTAAACTCGACATGTCAGCTGTAACGTCGCTAAATTTGTCGCTATTCACGTATCAGAAGGTCGCTAGCCTGTGTCGGATACGTCGTTGACGGTAGCCAGACGTCGCTAAAAATTATGACGTGGCAAATCCAAAATGTCATATTGTACATCACTAAACGTCGTAGGCGATATCGCTAACCGCTGAACAGTCAGCGATAATTAGCAACAAATATGTACGTTGCTAATTTGCAATGCCACGTCGGCAAACGTCGCTATCCAATAAAAAGGTAGCGACGTGTTTGCGTCGCAAAGTTACTCGACATGGCGACAAACAACGACCTTTTTTGTGTTAGCGACCAGGTAATACGCGACATGGTTATTTCGTCGCTAAATGAAATCAACAACGTTTTTGTTTCGTTTAGCAACATTCTTTGGCGTCGCTAATATGACTTATTTTAGTAGTACCCCTGTAGGACCATTGAGCACCTCTAGAGGGATGTGAATAGAGTGTGTACGAGTGCAGCAGAAATAATCACCAATTAAAATTAGAATAGTTATAATCTACGGCGAGAATAAAGAGACAGTAATTTAAATTGCAGTAAGATATAGAAGATCAAACTCAGTGAACACCGTAATATATACTGGTTTCCCTCTGAGAGGACTAATCTAGTTATGAGTACTCTTGCCTGCTGTTAATCCACTATTTGTAAACTAAATGAGAGCTTGTCGTCTCTTTACAAAATCGTGCTTGGCGACAAGTGCACGATCGACTTCACAACATCGTGCTTGGTGACGAGCGCACGACCGACTCCGAAAACTGAGATATTTTTTGACTTGCAACCTCTTTACACACTACAAAAAAGTGTCTTTTGGGACGCTAAAAATTCGTGTTAAAAAGCCCATAAACCGTCATAAATCGTTATTAGGGACAAATTTTAGGACGTATTATAACAGTGCTATTATGGTGGCGTGGCAAAAAGTTTTAGGACGAAAAAAGCCGTCCTAATTTGGTTTTAGGGTCGAAAGTCCAAACCGTACCAAAAGAGTTTGAATTATTATATTCTAATAACGGTTTATTAAACTGTCCCAAAATATAATTATTTATGACAAATAAAGCCCGTCCTAAAAAAATTGACTGCGTCACAAAAAATGTCATTTATATTTAGGACAATTATATAACCGTCCAAAAAGTGATAACAGATGTGCTAATTTTCATGAAATTATTGTTTTTAATTTCCACCTATAAAACATACAATTTAAATACATAAATAACAAAATTCAAATAGTTATGGCTATTGTCAACCTCGTCCTCAGACCTCAAGGAGTCGGAGCTCCCGTACAAACAAAAAAGCTTAACAACATTAAGCATTCTTTACCGTCATTTACAAAATAGAAATGCATAATACATTAATTAAAAGACAAAAAAAAACCATATAGAACTATAATGTTTAATTGGTAAATAACAAAAAAGCTTAACAGTAAGCATCTTTTACCATCATTTACAAACTAAATCCAAAACACAATACATGCACCCACGCCATCACTTACAAAATGAACCCATCACCATCTCCACCACTACATACAAAATGAACCCAAAACATAAGCATTACACCATGTTTATGAATCATCTATTAAACATTCACAAAAATTAACCGAAAATATTTTCCATCATGAGAGTCATCGTCTATCATTTGTTAAGTAAATCCAAAATACTTTTTGAAGGACCTGCAAATGAAAAGAAGAAATATCAGTATATTAGCAATTAACTGCTAACTGTACAAACCAAATATAAAAGTCAGTCCAATAAAGAAAGACAAGATAAAAGTTCTAAACTGTAGAGACCAAATTGTACAAACCATTTGCAAAAACCAATGTAAAAGTTCCTGACAATATACAAGTTTCACAGTCCAAAAATTAGTCCAGAAAAGAAACCAATATAACACAGTTCAACTTCCAAACGGAAAGAAAGAAAATAGAGAACCTAATTGAACAGACAATATGCAAATTCAATCCAAAAATTATAGTCCAGAAAAGAAACCAATGTAACAGTTCAATTCCAACTGGAAAGTAAGAAAATGGAGAATCAAACTATACAGACAATACGCAAAATATTTAGTCCAAAATTCATAGTCCAGAAAAGAAACCAATGTATTCCAACTGGAAAGAAAGAAAATAGAGAGGTAGATTGAAGAATCATAAAGAGAAAAACTAAACATAAACTGCAGCCAAGAGAGAAAACCACTTCCCTGTAAACATTATTCAGTTGCTCCTCATTATCTCGTTCTTCAGCTGGTAGCTCTTCAATTCGCATTTCTAACATTTTCTATAGCATGCAAGGAGATTTGTGTTACTTTTCTTTAATTTGCAATGGACATTTTATTAAAAATTCATTATAAATATGTATTTTATATACCTCTGTACCGACCGCTCCGTCTTCCTCATTATAACTGTCATCTTTTCCTCGAGTGGCTCTCTACATGTTGACAAGGCAAAATAATATGGATTAGCAGTAATCAATGTATTTGTGCACAAGACAAAATAATTTCCCTCTATAATAATAATGTTTTGGAGTTGATCAACATGTCAGAGGAAAGAGATGATACAATATATAAAGGAATTGAATGCATCTGATCTCTATAGAAGAACATTGATCAACTGAGACATGGATTCCAGTTGCCTCCCTATATACATTACTGGGTGTTTGCACTGAAAAGCATTGCAAGCCCGATGAAATGTTAGTTAAGATAATAGATTGGTAGCTCAAATATACATGAGTTTTTGCATCTTACGACAGGATACAGTTCCTACACATGTCTACTCATGCATCCAGAACCCACTTCTCCAGTTTCCTTGAACTTGCCTTTTATGCTGTATGACATGCTACCAGATACCTGAACTATCATAAGGAATAGGATCCCAGGACTGGTTATTACCAGTAAGAATTATATAAGGCCCCGTATGTGAAATAGCCCATTGTTGTTGTGTCTGGTGGAGTTTCTTTTTGGTAGCTTGGTATTATAGAGGTATGAGTTATGGCCTTCAAGCCCAAAGAGTTATTGTTGTCATTTGTCAGGAAAATATAACGACCTACTACTCCTGACAATAGCAATTATCCATATGAAGTATCATTTGGAGAATATTTCTTGTTCATTACTTCTTACATTGTGTCAACAACAAGGAATTTTATGAAGAAACTGAGAAAGTTGATCTCCGCCACAAGGTAAGCCAAAGAGTGAATGAATGGCCTTACCATGAGATTCTTATGTATATCCTTCATCACAGCAGAAAAGTTACCAACAATTATCTGCTAAATGCATACATAACCACTGAAATTTAGCTCACACAACCAAAGAAATTTAGCACACATAACCATAGAAATGGCCAACACACCCAACTAGTCATATTTCTATAAGATGACCAGTACCAACTAGGAGAACTTTAGAAAAATATTGAAAGCAAGTATAAGAGATTATACTCCATATCAAAAATTCAAATTGAAATGGTCTTTCTTTAAATGAAAACACAGAATCATAATACCAAAATTAGCCTTGTGTTGATCAACATCATAAAAGCAAACTCAGAATATGTTACATTCGATCCTAATCCAACAACATTCATCCTATCATGAAGAATCCAAATATGACTTCCTCTGGAAGAAGCTTGCCCAACTATCCTGAAATAGAACAGACCATGATCAACTGATGTAACAGGACCACGAAATAGGGTTTTATTTTGACTAATCTGTTAATGAGAAGCTCGGTTTAGCTCAGTAATAGCTCGGCCAAGTTTGATATTTAGCTTATCAAGTCCAGCTCATCTCAATTTGTAGTCTCTTTTGATTTAAGCTATGAGAAACTCGTGTCGTATCAGACAGATGCACATTATTTTGAGTAAACAAGATCTCAAGTCACAATGATTCCATATTGACTGATAAAGAGCATTACCAAACTTATCCAACTCAAATATCATGGTTAATTGCTGATGTGCATAAGATTACCTCACAATGTTTTGCGAACAAATAAGCAATGTTTGAGTTTGAATTGAAACGTTTGATGTCGATAAGGATAAATTAAGCAAATCCAAACAGCTTCATTAGTTATTACAACACATTTGAGAACATGCTTAGTGCTAGTCCGGCTTAGGCCATTAATTTCATTTGGCCTCCATTCAGAGCCAAACTTATGAACTACTATTTGTTAGGCAAGCCTTGTTTTCTCCATCCAGGTCGGATCATTTGGATCTCAAAAGTAGGTTTCTGAAGCGCTGACCCGTCGGGCTTTCCAGAAATGGGTGTCTAAGAAAACAATGGGCTTAGCCAAACTAAGCATCAGTCTAGCTCATATCAACTTGAAGCTACCCACAAATAAATGATCCAAGCTTGAAAGATTCTTGCAAAATCTTACAAAAATAATGACAAATAGAAAAATTAACCCACCCATCTCCAAATACATGAGCTTGGGTTGCCATGATCTTGTTAACCAGCAGCTCCACTTCCTAAAATTCCACAGTACTGTCCATATTGGGTTGTGACAACCCATGCTCGGACTTGGTGTAATAGTAAAGAATGTGTGTTATTGATGCTCAGACTTGGTGTAAGATTAGCAGCAGTAATTGGAAGTTGCAGGTGCATTAAGGGAGAACAATGTTCCAGTATTGGTAAACTGCAAGCATATGCATTTGGGGAAGACTTGAGTGTGTTGGTGTTGCTAATGATAGTATTGTATTGGTTAGAGTGTGTGAGGATATAAATATTGAGGGGTTAATGTGTGTTATATGTATTGTGTGTGTCCCTGATACATGACTATGAACATGAGTATCAGTTGTTACCTGAGGGAATAGTGTAGTAGTATTTGTTGTTGGTTGAAGGTTAAGTGCAGTTGCTGGATATGAGGGCCCAGGTCAGGGTACCTGTGAACAGTAGTTATACTGTTTGTGTGTGCAGATGCAGATACAGAGCATAGCCAGTGAGATGTATGCAAGGGAAAACAGTCGGGTTTTGGGTGAATTAGGAGGAGAACTTTAGGCCAGGCAATAGGACTATGCTGACCAAGGCCTGGGTTGTAATAAACTGATATTACATTTTGCAGTTGGTTTGCCAGTGTGCATGACCTGATTGGAGTTGTGGGGAAATCACTTAGCTATGCAAGCTAGAGAGGTGAGAGGGATTGTACCTTGGTGCAGTCCAATTCCAGACTTGCTGCAGGCATTAGGGGCTCGAGTGCAAGGTAATGAGGGAGTGAGGGGCGTGTCAGTTCTGCAAGGAGGGTGAGGTAGATGTAGAGTCTTGAGTAGGTTGTAGTATTAGTGCATAGGTAAGATGAGATACTGCAACATGTATGTATGAAAATAATAAATTTAAAACCTTAGCTGAAGCTAATAGTGAAAAATGAATCTAAACCAAGCCTTAAATAGAATCCAAAATTGAATAACCATACATGTATATATATGAAGTATGAAATTTCAAGACAACCTCTATTAATAACCATACATGCATAATTCTGAAATTGAAACCATATTATAACATAATATCTAGAATCACAACATAAGAATATGCTTTTGCCATATCCACAATGAAACACAAATGGAAGAGTTTCTACATACATACCTGAGCTAAAGTTATTGGTGGCAGCTTGCAGCTCCGCGAAAGAGAAGTTCTTCCAAGAATGTTTATAACCAGGTTGGGGAGAGGATTCTGTTGTCTGGAAGTTGTACACTTTACTAAGCGTTCCCCTCAACACCTTGGGAATTCCAAAGTGTGGGTAACTGTATAGCCGCTTGATCGACTTTGGGCTCCACCTTTGTAAGAGCACCCTCCATGGGACTCGTCTGTTCCGGTGTTCTTGGACATCAATGTAAGAGGTGCTGGCCCTCAAAGAAGTAGTATCCGATTCCAGTGTTGTTAGACAAAATACTGATAAAGAAAGAGCCACGTAAGAGCTTTAAAACATTTATGCCAAGCAAATATTGGGCTTCTTTCAGATAAAGGCAAAATCTCTAAGACACCTATGAATCAAGGGCAAGCAATAGTTAAAATTTGGAAGCAAATTATTTATAGGGGTGAATGCAATGACTTATAAATAAGGCATACAAGGATATAGGAAATCTAAATAGTATATATTGGATCACATCAAGCTATTTGCGCAAGTAATCTATCGACCAAGTAATACAACTTTACTAGATTGTGATCCAAGTTGTTGAACAACTAATAATGCTGATACTTCTCTCTAGTTGCTGAGACAAAGACTAAATGATAAGTAGAAAACAATGGTCTGTCAGGCCTATGAGGTGATGGACAATGTTGGATATCTTGATTCAAACATGGATGTAATATTAAATGATAGCCAGCCCTCATTAAATCCAAAACTAGAGGAAAATCCAACAATGACCGTCAATGCCCTCTCTAGTACTCTAAGCAAGCTTCAATCTAGTAAATCCATATAAGCTATTACTACTTTTGGCATACCACATAAGACAAATAAAAACAACAAGCTTCAATGATCACTTTAGTTAACTTTCTTAGATAGTTTAATCTTTACCTACCATAACAACATAATCTGCCAAATTTGCCTATCAACCCACCAGGCTCAATCCTGATTACATTCCATTTTTCTTTAAATAATTCTAACTCTTAAACATTTCAAAGAAAACGATAAAATTTCCTTTACATTTGAGGCTACCAAACCAGTTATAGTCTTATAGATCAAGTATCCAACAATAAAAGTAACCGTAGTAACCTCATTCTCTATTTGCACAACTAAAACCAAAGTAAAAAAACAAATATATATATATATATATATATATATATATATATATATATATATAAAAGGAAATAACACATGACTGGCTAAGAAATTCATGCACCCGCAGTAGTAACCTATTTACAAGGAGATTCCTATAGGTTTCAACATAGCATAGAAAAGGAATTTCCTACAACCCTACGTCGTGTTTGGTTGCGAAAGAAGTGGGGGGGAATAAAAAGGAAAATGAAATGAAAGAATTCATAGAGATTAGCATAGTAAAAAGGAATTCCTGGACATGGTTGAAGAAGGGAAATAAAGACGCAACATGAAAGAATTCTTTTTCCCGTGCTTTTGTTTTCATTTCCTTCCTTTCCTTTTCCTCACTTTCTACTGAACCAAACACAACCTTAGGTTGCTTCTAGAAACCCTTTGATTATCTTACCTAATACCAAGAGTTAGCTTCTATGGTTATTGGTTGCAGTCGTTCTCACTGTACAATTAACAGTGTCAAACTACTTCTATGAACATGCTAACCCTACTAGCATTTTACAAGCAAGTGAACTCTTTTACCCGTGACCTCTTGGGCATCGATAAATTAACTCGAGTACTCCAAGATGAAAAGAAGTCGAATCATTACAACATAAATCGAGTATCATGGTCGAACTCGTAACTACGTTTCAAGAAAAGTTTTTCATTATTGACCGATACCGATACTATATGTTCAATACATATACGGTTTGGCATGTCCCAATTTGATACTGAACGATAAAGAGTTTGGGTCTCTTTCCAAGTCAATTCGATTTAGAAAATTGAACGAAAATGACCAAACAACAAGGTTGTAAAAGCATATAGGTTGTAAAAGCATGTAAATGAAGAAAATTTATTTACCTTAGGTAAACCAATGGATGACTATTATTTCATTCAATTTAATTGCTAAAAACAAGATTATGTAAACCAATCAACAATGATGGCTATTATTCATTCAATTTAGTTACTAAGAAACAAATTTAGCCCAAATATAGAAAATTTTCTAAATTTTCAATGATTATTTGTTTTCCAATACCAAAAATCCGATACTCCGATCATGACCATTGATACTGCTAAACCCTATACTAATAGGAACTGTCCGATATCGATCCCGATGTCGAAATTACGAATCTTGGTTTTGGGTCAATAAGGTTGGATACAAGATCAAGAGTTTCTAAAACCCAGTCGAGGTAGATATACACACGACAATTCAAGAGAACAGAACGCCCATTGAAAAACTCACCAACGAGCCGGCAGGAGGCCTCTTCGTCGATCTCGCAGTAGAAAGCGTAGCTGCCCTACCACTCCGTTCGGTAGATGCACATCTGGGCGTCCTTCTCACTGCGAACACAGACCAGAACGCAATGTCGAACACCACAACCAAATAGCAAAACGAGCACGAGAGTGCCCACAGAACTCACATCGGTAGGACTCCAGCTAGGGTCCGGACGTAGTAGTTGATGACGTCAGGCCTAGAGGAAGACGCAAGTGGCGGGTTCTCCATGATGACGAGCAATCTGGAAGAAGCGATAGCGGCGGCCACGAAGGAGGTGGCGACGGATGGCTAGAGGGACGAGACGGCGGCAGCCTCGGTGAGCTTGGGGGAGGAGTAGAATGGTCTTTTAAAGGAGACAGAGGTTTTTGTAGAGAGAAGGTGGAGGAGCGGAGTGGCGGTGGGATGGAGAGAGAAAAAGAGATGGAAAAAGAATAGAATAGTTTTATGATGAAAGTCTAAATGGTTTTGTGATGAACGGTTTAGATTTAGGTCATTTGGTCGAATGGTCAGGATGGAAACATGTGGAGGGAAACATTTACCCCTAAATTTTTGGCAATTAGCCACAAAATATTTGGTATTTCCGTCAAGTTATTTGGGACAAAAATATTAATTATTTGGGACAAAAATTTTATTAATCCCAAAAAGAGATCTAGTTTCACAATTTGCCCCAAAAAATACTACTTTTTGTTACCAAAGATATAGTTGTCCCCAAAACTAAAATTTTAAGACGTTTTAGACTAGTGTTCCTAATAGTGTTGTCCTAAAAAGATACTTTTTTGTAGTGACAACTCTATAAACCAAAGACTATAAATCGAATAAGATGCTTGGCTAAGAGAAGTATAGGTGGAATGTAAAAGCTTTAGATCACTGAAAAACACTTTAAGAATACATAGAGAGAAGAGTGAATGATTGATTAAAAATATAAAAATCTTCTCTATTTATAGGTGTTTTTTTACCGAACTTGGGCATAGTTCGGATGCTAAGATCTCGCAAACGAACGTTGTGTACAGATTTAGAGGCAACTGAATTTCAAATTTGATTTGACCGAACTCTGTTAGAACTCGGATCGAACTCGGTCAGAGTTCTGCCAGAGTTCTGGTAGTTCAGAACTAAATTTGAATAAACCAAATAACATAGGTATTTTGGGCTTTTGCCAGAGTTCTGGTAGTTCAGAACTAAATTTGAATAAACTAAATAGCATAGGTATTTTGGGCTTTTTGGATATGTAGATTTTGAGATATGGGTAGACTTTATGGAAAGGTGGACTGGAGATAACCTAAGTCTGTAATATCCGATCGATTTTATATTTTTATATCCTAGAATCAATAAAGGTATAAATATAGAAGAAATGTAAAAATGACTCGATCTGGATTCCGTTACAATTTGCTTTTCGATGATGACTTGAATGATTGTTGTAGATGCAGTACGTTCTTTTGATATTGACTTTAATAACCTGAAACATTAGTAGCAGTTCGTATATTTTGCGTATCGACTTAAGTCATCGTTGATTATCAAAATCAGGTGTGACCATTAGACAAAGGGCCAACAATCTATCCCATTTTGATAATTGACAAACTTGAGTCTATACGAAAATATAGCTAAAATATAACTTTGAAATAATATACCTGACTTGTTCATTGATTGATCGTTTGAAATTTTGATTTTGGTATTGCTCTTCTCCCCCTTTGTCATGTACAAAATGAGTAGCTCTCCCACAATGTGTGAGGCCAACAATATATACACAGACAAGGAAAGAAAAAGAGTAATATCCATAATATACAAGTCACAAGATAATAGAACTAGCAGCAGTGGAATAAAATGATAAACTCAACTAGTATGAACTGAAACTGAATAAAGTACATCATAAGTCCATAAAAGTCATAACTAAAATAGTTTATGACTGCTAAAAAAAACTACTAATAAAAAGTCCAACTGTAAAAGTTTGGACTGCTACATGTGAAACTACATCGATCATCACTAAGCAAAAAAAATCTTAAAAATACTAAACTAAATGCCCGTCTCATATATGAGCATCATCATCATCAGCTGGAGCTGGTGGCTGAGGGTCGAAGTAAGCTGTGGTCGGATCAAAATGTTCGAATGTAGCCGAATCTTCGAACCTCGGTCCATCGAATATAGGATGATGGATTATCGAAACAGGATTAGTGGGGTGATGCATTAGACTCCGGTGTAGATCATCAATACTGTTCCTTAATACTTGAACCTGCGTGGTATGACGGAACTCAGCAGCAACATAACTCTGATGATGTTGTCCGGAGAGGGTGACAAAATCATCAAAGTGCTGATAGAAACGTAGGTCAAAACTAGGATTATGAGCAGCAGGGACAGGAGGAGGAACATCTGGATCGGCCTGAGCCTCAAAAGAAGCAACACCGGGAGGAAGTGGAGGCAGTAGATATTTCCTAGATCTAGTCAGCTCAAAAGGTGACAAAGAAATAGGACAAATAGAAAGGTTGATCTGAAATCTTGTAAAAATTGCTGCCAAATGCATGGGGTACAAAAGGTTATGCCCCACCCGTCTGCAACCGATCATCCAAGCCATAAAGGTCTTGGGGACAGAAAATGAAATACCAAAATAAAGATGATACATCGCGGACATCTCATAAAATGTGATCTCGTCAGAAGATCCCATCTTGGAAAGGAAAGCAGAGAAAATAAAGCGATGTAACTCATAAAAGTTTTGGTTGAGGTATTTTACAAATATCCTACCAAGCGAGGGACAGGGTTAGGATGACACATTGCAACCATAAAGGAGTAAAGGTTTATATCTTCGGAAAACTGGACTCGATGAATATCAACTAACACCTCGCCAATATCAGGCATATAAAAATACTCACTGATATCAGTTGAATTCGATTTCATGTCCAACGACACAAGAGTGGATATTGTCGTCGGGTTTCACTTGCATGTTGTAATAGAACATTCTAACGGCGTTATCATAAATATTGTCGGAAGTTTAAAAGAAATCTCGAAGACTAAGTCTATCGAAAGTGTTGGTGTACTAAAAAAATAATGAAATTGACAGATCTCCCAGGACATATTTTCCGAAGAAAAAAGGAGTCAAACCAAGAATCTAGATTTCCAAAGATGGAAATAATCCAGAATCATAGTTCTATTCATCGTTAGTACGAGCGGGACTAAAAATATTCACAGGTTCATACTCAGAAGTTGAAGATGAACCTGCTATGGAAGCAACTTTATTTCTCTTAAGAATTTGTTTATGAGCCATTGATGAAAAAGAAAGGAGAAGTAATACCTTAAGAGAATGGAGAATAGATTAAGGAAATCACCTTCCGAGCTTCGTAGAGCTAAGGACTAGGTAGAAGGAGAGCTTGGAAAGATGAAACTAGAGTTTTTGGAGGATTTTCGTTCGAGGTGTAAAGTAGAACGAATTAGAAGATGGAGTATAAATAGGAGCTAAGGTCGGCTGCTGCTGTTCTGGAATTTGAACCGATGTCAACCGAACTCAGCCCGAACTCGGTCCGAGTTCTGCCAGAGTTCGGCCACTTATATTTTCAGTTCATTTATGCATAATGAATGATAAATAAATTTAATAACTTTTAAACTTCTTAATTTAATAACATTCATTACTTTGGATTAGCTATAGTGGCCGAATCCCAGCTAGCGGTAGTTCGAAGACACTTGGCACTGTGTCGCTTAGACTTTTATGTCTTTTTGACAAAAGGACCCTTTCGGCTTGTACCGAAAATAACTCAATTAATAAATGTCAAAGTTTTAAGTTATAAGAGTTTTTATCAAACATAATGCATCATGAATCCAAAAATTAAAGTATGCCTAGTTCACGTCGCAGATAGTTGAAACGGTCTTCAGCCAGCAGTTTTGTGAAAATATCTGCTAATTGATGATCTATGTCAATGAATTCTAAGCAAATATCCCCGTGTTGTTAGTGATCACGTAAAAAGTGATGACGAATCTCTATGTGTTTTGTGTGTGGATGAAAAACAGGGTTCTTATTCAAGTTAATCATGCTATATTGTCACAAAATATGGGAATCTTCATGTAGTGTAGATTATAGTCATCTAGGATTTGCTTCATCCATAAAATTTGAGCACAATAGCATCCTACGGTGATATACTCAGCCTCAGGCATTGATAACACAACAGAATTTTGCTTCTTGCTAAACTAGGAGACTGAAGTTTTTTCTAAGAAATGACACGTACCGCTGGTACTTTTACGGTCTACTTTGCATCCTGCAAAATTCACATCTGAATAACCGATTAGGTCAAAAGACGTGGTTTTGGGATACCATAAGCCGACTGTAGAAGTTCCCTTAAGGTATCGAAAGATACACTTAACGGCGCATAAGTGTGAATCCTTAGGATTAGCTTGATATCTAGCACAGATACAAACGCTAAACATGATATCAGGACGACTAGCAGTTAAATATAATAAACTACCAATCATACTTCAATACTTACGCTGGTCAACTGGTTTGCCACTTTCATCAATGTCAAGCCGGGTTGATGTAGCTATTGGAGTTCCGATAGGCTTTACATTGTCAAAGTCATACTTCTTCAGTAAATCCTTCGTATACTTAGCTTGGTTGATGAATGTTTCCTGTGAGTGTTGTTTGATCTGGATTCCTAGGACGTTGTTCAGCTCTCCCATCATACTTATTTTAAACTCACTCTGCATACACTTAGCAAATTTTTGACAAAGTTTTTTTATTAGTAGAACCGAATATTATGTCATCTACATAAATTTGCACAAGAAGAATTTCATCATCTAAAGACTTGATAAAAAAAAGTAGTATCAACTCTTCCTTTTGAAAAACCATTTTCAAGTAGAAAGACACATAGGCGTTCATATCAAGCATGGGGTGCTTGTTTGAGTCCATAGAGTGCTTTTCTAAGTTTGAAGACGTGATCGAGTTTTTGAAAATCTTCAAAACCAGAGGGTTGTTTCAAAAAAACTTCTATTCTGAGAACTGTTGTTGTCAAGTTCCTAAAAATTGTTGTTGTCAAGTTTGGTCCGATTCTGAAAAGGTCAACCGATTCAACGGACGAATTTGTGCACAGCCCACCGGAATTTAACTTTGGACATACGGTTAGGTTCATCTCGTAAAATTGGACCTGTAGACATATAGTTTGGCAACTTTAGGGATCGTAGGTATTGGCACGTTTTTGGTGTAAAGCGGGTCAAACAACGGACATCGTTTTGACCCAAAATTATCTTTTTTTTCTCCTGTGTCCAGAATTGGACTTATGGGTAGGCTATCCTAGCTAATTTGATTATTCTGAACATGTTGGTAATATCTGTTTTAGCATTCAGAGACTGTTGTGTGAGTTGACTTTCGTAGCTCATTTGAGTTATTGGTAGTACCGATTTCATCAGCTAAGGACCTCAAATGAGTACATTTCTGATAGTTTTTATATTTGATCATCTCTATGATTCATGTATTTAGTAGTACTTTACATTGATATTTGATTGATTCTCGACACGATTGTATACGAGATAGTAGTTATGGATTCTTTACATCTTATTTTTGTGACTTGCATTTTTATCCTACTTGTGACTTGTTGAATCCATGAGTACTAGTCGGACGGAGATATACATTAGTAGACATGTAAATATACCAAAAAAATATCCCAAAATGTTTGATCGTGTCTGATAGCAGTCGCACAATTCACGTGCTGGGTGCCGGATTTATCCCTTAGCCGTTTACATGTCGAAAGTGTATTTCAAATCACTAGTTAGATGTAGTCTTGCTATATTACAGTTCCTGTCACTTCCTTGTCTTATATGCCATGCTCTTCTGCTTTTACTCATATGTTTCATACTATGATTCATGTTTATACACCCATCATGTATTTCAGTATTATTTACAGTTTTATAGATTTTGTCAATTATTGGAACTGCTATTAGATCCTGATTGGATCGTTGATATAGGTGAGGATGACATGCTTCCTACTTCTTTGCTATGGACCATACGAGGGAAGATAGAGACTCGAAGGCCAAAACCTAGAGATTAGTCAGATAGTTGAGTTTTACTTAGTTGTTCTTTATAAATTGTGAGATATTTTACCTTGTATCAAATGTAAATATTTGAATATTGTAATTTAGTTTCATTTTGTGAATAAGCATTTATTATAACCTTGTGCCACTATACGTGCTTTCTTGCATAGAATTTGTTCATCCTCACTTAATTTATTTTGGAACACCCATTTGGTACTAATTATCTATTGACCAATAGGTTCAAGAACAAGTTCCCAAACTTGGTTTCTCTCAAATTGATTAAGTTTCTCTTACATGGCATCAATCCAAAATTTATCCTTAAAAGCATCTGCTACTATCTTAGGTTCTACTTGCGATATAAAAGCTACATTGGCTACTATATTAATATCTTTATTAGAAGAATATATGCTCACCCTTTTTGATACATCACCTATGATGAGCGTCTCTAGATGATCTGGCAAGAACTTCCAAGATTTTAATCTCTCTGTTAGATCTTCCACAGGGCTCTTTCTGGTAGTAGTATCTTTAGTTGATTTGGATTTAACGTGTGCATTTTCATCATCAATATCGCTAGACCTGTGACTATTGAGCTCATCAAAAGTAACATTAATAGATTCTTCAACAATTATAGATCTTTTATTAAATATTCTATATCCCTTACTCTTAGCAGCATATCCGAGAAATATTCCTTCATCTGCTTTAGAGTCGAACTTTCCTAAGTTGTCCTTGGTGTTCTGAATAAAATAACGACATTCAAAAAATTTAAAATAATAAATATTTGGAATCCTTCCAAACCAAATATCATATGGTGTTTTCTTCGAGATAGGTCGAATTAATACCCTATTTAAAATATGACAAGCTGTGCTAACTGCTTCTGCCTAAAAATATTTATGAACATTATGCTGATTCAGCATGACTCTAGCCATCTGGCTTAGAGTACGATTCTTTCGCTCCACAATACCATTCTATTGGGGAGTTTTAGGAAAAAAACTCGAAGTAATATCCACTATCATCATAAAACTTTTTGAAATCAGCATTTACGAATTCGTCACCATGATCACTTCGGATACGAGTAATCATGAAGCCTTTTTCATTTTGTACCTTTTTACAAAATATCTGTGTTTGCAAGAACAAAAAGTCTCGATTACAAACTTTAGAAAAGAGTACAAGAGTACAATTAATTTCTGGGGAAGTACAACTATAGAAATCTGATCAGAAGACGATCACTTTATCCCTTGACGATATGATATCGAAGACATGAGCCTCTGGAGGATGCAACAGCACTTTAGCAGGAGATTATGATCATTCTTGATAATTTTAGTTTGATTTGAAACTCTATTTATATAGTTCTTGAAATAACTGTTTAGCAGTTATTCTGGGTTGCGCGTGCTTCAAGTTGTGCACCTCATGTTCACTTACGCGAACGGTTGTACTACCTGTTGTGGACACATGGCATCGTTTGATTGAGATGTGCGTGATCGTGGGCAATGTAGTGGACAAGTTCAACGAAGTTAGTGGCTTGCGTGCCACGTCACTCTGTTCTGAACACTGTTTGATTACCTTGTGCGAGCTTCATCAGGTTGCACGTGGACGCAATGCAGCAACTTGCGCATGCGATTGCACTAACTGCTAGGGATACGTGG
The DNA here is from genome assembly GCA_029216955.1 of Iris pallida. NCBI lineage: Eukaryota > Viridiplantae > Streptophyta > Magnoliopsida > Asparagales > Iridaceae > Iris > Iris pallida. The sequence goes on from JANAVB010044214.1 coordinate 3,559,233, forward strand.
CATCATTTGATTGAGATATGCGTGGTCGTGGGCAGTATTGTGGGCACACTCTACAAAATTGGTAGCTTGTGCGGCACGTCACCCTGCTTTAAAATAAGAGTTGATCAAGTAGCGCCAACTAGCCAGGCTGCACAAGGGCACAACTCAACAACTGGCACCTTTAACTAGATCTTCTGTGTTGTACTGATTAGTTCTTGTGCCACACAATGACTTGCGCGAACCAGCTGTCAGCATTAATTAAATACTGACAAAATCTTCTCGAACGCCGCTTTGTGCGGGATTCGAATGGATTTTCCTTAATCTCTGTGATGTCAGCAGTCAAGCAATGATGATGCCATTACAGCTTCTCGAGGAAGTGCGCCACGTGGCGCTTACGCAACCTGACTCTTACACAACCAGATGTTGGCACAACCTGATGTTGCACAACTTGATAGTTTGGCACAATATAATGATTTGGCACCATCTGATGATCGAACACTTTAATCGGTGGCACAGCTTAATTTTTAGCCTCTACAAGACCCCCTTCAATGTTTTTAAAACTTAAAAATACTTCAAAGTTTTGAAATACTTTAAATTATGCTGGTTTTGTTTGGATTGTGCCAGTTTACTGTCTGTGTTGCTCCAGTCAACTCAAGCCTGATTCTTCAGCATGGATTGTGTAACTGTTTGGGCTATAAATAGCCGTGCACTCTATGACTTTCTCGAAACCCTACCTCCTTCTCTTTTTCATGATCTCCTTTGACCACTCTTTTTCTTCTTCTTCCCTATTCAAAAGCTTCTTTGACAAACCCTAATTGCGCTCAGGAGATTTGATGTTAAAAAAGGAAAGGGCTTCGCCGAGCCTGCATCTCGTGCTTCATCATGCAAAATGCAATGACGTGTGTATCAATACATTACGTCTTCGTGACAACAAGAGACTGTTAACCCGGCCATGGAAGGTAAGCACTTGATCATAGACCCGATCATGGATCACCCTATTTAGGGTTTGGCCGACTCCTGATGTCGTGTACCCACTCTTTTTAGAGTGGGCACAACTCATAACTTGTGCCTCCCTTTTTAGGATTTTGTTACTATCGACCTATGTTGCGCGATGCTTCGAAATCTGTGTTGTATTTTAGGCACAATTTTGACGCGTTGCGCGGCAAGATGCGGCATAACATGATTATTGTGCAACCTGATGGCTGCGCATGCTGAGTGCGGCACAATGTGAGTGTCGCGTAACCTGACTAAAAAGAGCATTAAATACTCGGTTAATTTCCAACGATGAACCTACTTATTGGGCGCTCTTTTTCGAAACTGTCTTTTTCCTTTCTCCCTCGTTAAGTGATGCACGTCCATTTATTGGGAAGACGAAGAGTCAACAGGAGCTGACCTTCACTGTATATATATATAGGTATGAAGTTGCAATCCTTCATCTTCATTCACTACTCTCGTGGCACCCAAGGAGAACCTTGAAGAAGAAGGCGAACCTCACTATCGATGGCGAGACTTCTGAAGAGAAGTCGAATTCTGTGCCTACGGTGTATCTGTTGGAAGCCGATCCGTACCTGAGGACGGAGAACTTCCTGAACTGCTTTGGCCTGACCCCAGCAATCTTCGCTCGTTCCCAAGGTAGGCCATCGTCTTCCGAAGATCGTGGCGCACTGGAACAGAGGAAAGGATTCCTCCGTCTGATGTATTGCTCGAGGATCCACAATATAGAGGAGTTGAGTGCTGCTTTGTGCCAGGCTGATGGCGGAAAGAAGAAATGACGTCACATAAAATCGTCATTTTTATATCATGGCCATAGTGCCTTTTAGTGTATGTCTCTTTTTCTTTTCATTATGAAATGAAAAATAGTTTAACTTTATAAATCCTGGTACATTTGAACTTTTGTCGCATAACTGTGTTGGCACGTCTCGATTTTGGGCATATGTGAGCTTTGTTGTGTTACTGTCTTGATATATGCTGCACTTTCTCGGTTCTAACAACATCAACTTCCGAATACCACGTGGTGTTTTTTCCCGAAATATGTCTATAGATGCGCATAACGATTCATCTTCAATTGCACATAAATAGTTGCGATAAGAAAATAACATTTACTATATTCTCTTCTTCTTCTTTCTAATGTTTGCAGGGGACCAACTGACAAAAATTTCCAGAACCAGGCATCGGTGATCTTGGATGCTATGAAGTCGAACCACTTTGACACACACATCAGAGAACGTAGAACTCTTTGTGCTTAAAAGAGCTTCCTCGAGATGGTAGGAAGGGCCTTTATATATGAGAGTTGGACGGTGGAGACACAGAATTAGGAATCGTATCACGAGGGTGATCTCATTCCTACTTCTCATGAAGGGTCGTCTCTTCTCCACCAGTTGTATTGACAAGCAACTTTTCTTCGAGCTGCTGCACTCCGTGGTTCTCCTCACGTCTTTCTGAGAGAGAAGACCAGAGTTGATTCCGTTACCTTGCTCGCTGCTTCAGGTCGAATCGATAAGGAACTGGCACCAACAAGAAGATCTAAAGATGTAATAGACCTTCATTTGTTAAATTTAGAATGAAAATCCGAGATGTAATAGATTTCTATTCATATGTATCTATATTTTTAAAGAAGGAATACAGAATAATTTTCTCTTCTTTATGATTTGATTTGATGTGATGATATAGAAAATAGAATCCAGAGGTAATGTGGACGTGAACTCATTTTTCTATAAATGATCTTCAAGTCCACTGGGACTTAAAGACAGAATATCGTGTTTAAAAAGAAAATATCTGTGATAATACGGATTTATCATAAAGAAAAGACATCTTTTAAAACAGCTGGGTTTCAAAAGACGAATTTGATGATTTGGATAGACTCCACTAGGGATTTTGAGTTTTTATTATCTTATGGCTTTATTTACGAAAAAGTAAATAAATGATAATAAATGTAGGCCCATTCACGAAATAAAGTAGAGATGAAAAGACTGATGAATAAGCATGCTTTTTCAAGGAAAGGTCGCTTCAGTTCTCGAGATAGACAATAAACGGAGACCTATTCAGAAGAACTAAAATGAAAGAACATGCATTTTCGAAGAAAGGATGCTTTGGTTCTCGAGACAGAATGTTTGGCTTTTCCGTCTATAAATAGTATGGAACTTTTCTGAGAGCATCATTCACCCCTTTTCTCTCACTTAAAAATGTCTTCAGAAGATATGCCTAAGGAGACGGAAGTCATCCCGAAGATCGAAGCTGCTCTCGACACTCCTTCCGACGAGCCTCCGTCGCCTACTTAACCAGAAGTCGGAGAAAGCTCGGCTGTCCCTAAACAGGAGCAGGACATTCTCGCCAAACTGGTAGAGCCTGGGAGTACTGCCGAGGAAGAAGCTCTAAAGAAAGCTGCATGTGAATTGTTGGTGTCAGTCCAACAATAATGTATTCGAGCTCCTTGTAAAATTTGTCTTCGATCAGGAGGGCTCTGGTCATCGTTAATTTTATGTATTTCCTTCCGTCTGAATTATACAATAAAAGGAATTTTATTTAAATTCTGAGTCTCTGTGTTGACATCTCTTTGTCTTTAAACATAATATTTCTTGAGAAACTTGCCATTGATAGGCATCATGGGACCTCGACCATCCATACCAGTTAATTGATAAGCTCCGTTGGAAAAAAACTTTGCTTACAATGTAGGGTCCTTCCCACTTCGCTTCGAATTTGCCTTTGCTCAGATGCGTCATAGTCATAGGACGTCTGACGGTTAGAACTAGTTCTCCTTTCTGAAATATTCGGACTTTGACTTTATGGTTGAAGGCTTTTGATAGACAAGCTTGGTATAACTCAATATGTTGTTGAGTTAGGAGCCATTTCTCTTCAAGCGCTTCAAATTCCTGAAGTCTTAGATGATCATTGTCTTCGGTTGTGAGTTCATTGGCAATAGCAATCCTTAGAGAAGGGATCTGGATTTCCAATGGTAAGACGACCTCGCATCCATATACCAAAGAGAAAGGTGTGCAGCCTGTAGGAGTACGTATAGTAGTACGGTAAGCCCACAGACATTCTCCAAGCTTTTCACTTCAGTTCCGTTTGTTGGTAGAAACAAACTTCTTGAGGAGTTTGATGATGGTCTTGTTAAATGTTTCTGCTAACCCGTTAGCTGCAGGATTGTAAGCTGTAGAAGCAATATTATTGATCCTGTTGTCATCGCAAAATCGAGTGAACTTCTGACTGATGAATTGTGGCCCATTATCATGAATAATTCACCGAGGAATACCGAATCTGTAGATCACATGATGCTTAATAAAATTAATAATGTTGCTTGTCTTGACCTCAGTTAGAGGTATAACTTCAGCCTACTTTGAGAAAAAATTAGTTATGGCTAATATGAACCGATGTCCTCGAGATGAGGGAGGGTTGATAGGACCGATGACATCCATGTCCCAAGCTTCAAAGGGCCAAGATGCTACCATCGGGTGAAGAAATTATGATGGTTGATGGATGAAGTCAGCATGGATTTGACATGTTCGGCACTTCCTTGCATACTCGATTGCATCAGATATCATCGAGGGCCAATAGTAGCCCAGACGGCGAATACGATCCTATAATTTAGGACCAGGTTGATGTGCGCCACAAATACCGTCATGAGCTTCACAAAGTATTTGTTTTGCTTCTTCTCTCGCAAGACAGCATAGGAGTAAACCGTCAAACGTTCGTCGGTAGAGTGTTATTGTAGCATGATTATAATAAAATCTGAGTGACCGCCGATGAATTGTTGTAGCCTTCTTCGGATCTTCGGGAAGGATATCATGGACTACGAAGTCTATGAAAGGAGTCCTCTAGTCTTCACTGATGGCACAAATTTCAACTGAATTATTGAATTTCATGTTTGGGTTGTTAACTTCAATATTTAAGTTATTCTCGACACAAAATAACTCTCTATTAGTGATGACAATCATTTGTTGCCTTCTTACTGGAATTGCTAATACTGCTATAAGATTAGATAGTGCATCAGCTTTGGTGTTACACGTTCGGCGTACATGCTCGATGAAGAAGCCTTTGAATGAAGTAGCCATCCGGATCGCTGCATCATGATATGGAACCAGATCTTGATGTCGAACTTCGTATGTGCCTCTAACTTGATTGACAATCAGTTTGGAGTCTCTGTAAACTTCAAGATACTCAATATCTAATTGTTTAGCCAATTGGAGACCAATAAGTAGAGCGTTGTATCAGCCACATTATTGGAACACGACTCATCTAAAGAATAAGCTCTTTGAATAGCTAACCCTTCTGGTGAGACGAGGACGATTCGAACTCCAGCAACAATAGCACCTTTTGGTCTAATTCTGGATGCACCATCAAAGAATAGACGCCATGTAAGAGTTTCTTCTGAAATCATGTTGGACTCCAAAGTTTCATCTGGAATCTCGTCGTAGAGTTTAAACGTTTCAAGAATTAGATGAGCTGCCAAAAAGTCAACAAGGGCTTGACCTTTAGCAGACTTTTGAGGAACATAAACCATATCATATTGTGCTAACAATATGGCCTATGTTGCAAGCCTGGAATTGAGTGTACTGGGCTTTTTCATCAGGACCCGGAGAGGGTTAACTCTAGAAATAACATGAATAGTTTGGCCAGTGATATAATGTCTTGTCTTTTGAATAGCAAACATCAAAGCTGGACATTCTTTTTCCACTGGAGTGTATCGATGCTCAGCTCCAATCATTGTACGACTAAGGTAATAGATAGCCTGCTCATGACCTTCTTTATTCTTCTGAGCTAATAAAGCACCTAGGAAATGGTCCATTGCTCGAGCATACATTAGGAAGGGTATTCCTGACACTGGAGGCACTAGAATTAGAGGGTTCATCAAGTACCACTTTATGTCTTCAAATGCTTGTTGACATTCTTCAGTCCAAATAAAAGACACACCTTTCTTCATGAGTTGAGTGAACGGTCTACAGCGTCCAGAGAGATTTGAGATGAATCTCCTGATATACGTAAGCCATCCCTGGAAGCCTCGTAGCTCTTTTAGGTTGCGTAGAAGATGTATCTCTTGAATGGCTTTGATTTTCTCAGGGTCAACGTGTATACCTTTAGAGGTAATAACGAATCCAAGAAATTTACCACTAGAGACTCCCAGGAATGACTTGGTGAGATTCATCTTGAGTTGATACTGGCGCATTAGATCGAAAATAGTTCTCTGGTCTTGAATGTGGCCTTCTTTTAGATGACTTTTGACAGCAATATCGTCAACATAACATTCAATAGTCTTTCATAAATGATCACGAAAGATGGTACTCATGGCCCGCTGACAAGTTGCACCAGCGTTCTTAAGACCAAATGGCATGACGGTGTAGCAATAGACTCCAAGAGGAGTGCGAAAAGGTGTATGTTTTTCATCTTCTGGATGCATCTTGATTTGATTATATCTTGAGAATCCATCCATAAAGGACATACGTTCAAATCTGCAAGTATTGTCGATCATGACATCAGTAATTGGAAGAGAGAATTCGTCTTTGGGACAAGCTTCATTAAGGTCTCTGAAGTCGATGCAGACCCGAACTTTTCCTGTTTTCTTCAAAACTGGAAAAACATTAGCCATCCAGTCTGGATGTTGTTCTTCTCTGACGAAACTGCAGGCGATGAGTTTCTTGACTTCAGCTTCTATGGCATCCATCATGTCGGGTCGAAACCGACGTTATTGCTGTTTGACTGGCTACGTATTTGGCAGAATGTTGAGCTTGTAGGTAGCGATCTGAGGATCCAATCCCGGCATGTCTTCATAGCTCCAAGCGAATACATAAATGTATTCCCTAATGAGTTGGATCAAATCCTGTTTATCCACTTCAGGGAGGCTTTTGCTGACAAATATTAGTTTTGGGGAAGTTTCATCTCCAACATTAACTTGAACCAACTGATCTTTAGTAGGTGGCTCACGTTGTTCAAAGCAAAGCTCCCATTGAGTATCCATCCTTTGTGCCCATGGATCAGATTCAGAGGCTTCGACAAAGTCTCCGTCATCTTCCGAGAACTCGACAGTTACCATATTGGAAGATAGAGTCACTCGATGGACGTTCCCTACACTGGTGTCTGAATCCCATGAGATAGAATCAGAAGAGTTAGATCGTTTTTCTTCATCGGATTCGGAGACTTCTGGAGTCGGAATTGGTGAAGTATAACCTAATCCCCACTTCGTTTTGCTGTAGTATTGTTGTGATTTTTCTTTTGGAGCAGGAATACGAATAGGAGTTTGCCTTCCTTTGCCGCCATTGAGACCAGCTTTAAAATTATAGCCCATTTTTTGAATGATATCTTTTGATTGCTGACTATAATAACGTAGTTGAAGTCTTCCATTATCGTGATTTTCTTCTTCACTATCGGGCGTGATCTTCTGTTTCGTTCCTTTACTAAAGAGTATAGAAAGTTTATCTTTCTTCCTGGAAGGAACTAAGAAGAAGGAGTCCTGTATTGGCTCGAGCAATACTTCATTTTGGGAAGCTTCAACTGCTCCTATGGTAAGTGGTTCGAAGTTATCTAACATTTTTAAATAACATCGAGTATAATAAAAAACATCAGTATACTGTAAAAGAGATGCTACTTTATTGATTTGTACATCATCATTTACAACATAATTCTTAGCCTTAACAGAAGGCTTAGTAAGGTTGATAACTAGAGGAGGAAAAGGAGAAGGAGAAGGTGAAGGTTTGTTACGACGAAGGTCGATAATAAGAGGCTCAGAAGAGGTGAGCTCCCTTTGTTCCCTTTCTACAGCAGGAGGCTGTTTGTTATGAGATGAAAGATGTATAGTCAATGTCTGAGAAGAAGAAAGACGAGTAGTACGTCCTTTGACGGGGATCATAAGAACATCTTTTGAAGTATGTTTCTGATCTTTCTCACTATCCATCGCCAATACAACTTTCATGAACTCCTCCTTGTATATCTGAGAGTCCGTAAAATACGCTTCAATGCCCCTGAAAGGATTTAGATCGACTACTTCCTTTTGGACTTCTCCATTTACGTCCACATATTTGAAGCATTGATGTAAAATGGATGGTACAATTTATGCTCATGCAGAAAGGGTCTTCCCAGCAAAGCATTGTAAGAGCTATGATTATCGATCACGTAGAAAGTAACCTTTGTACAAAGATTGCCTATTTAAACTTTCAGGCGGATCATTTCCAAAGGTTCACTTCTTCCAGAATTGAATCCCAAGATTGTCGTAATGGTTGTTGAAAGATTGTGTACAGGAATCTTCAATGCATCTAGTAGAGTCTTTGGCATGATGCTAAGTGCAGACCTAGGATCGATCAAAATGCGATCAACCTTCATTCTATCGACATATCCCGTGAAGTAGAGAGGTCGGTCATGACGATTATCTTCCAACAGCATATTATCTTGTGTAAAGGTGATGTTTGGCATCAGCTCCATTACACTATGACAATGAAGACATGTTATAGGATCTTCTTCTGGCTTCTTGAGAAGTGCTAGACAAGTATCAGCTTGTGTCAAAGCTTCACTGAATGTTTCTCGAGTTTCCTTCGAAAGACGGAGTAACTCAAAAATTGACAATCTTGCCGGGGTATTAGCCAGCTAAGCCAGTATATCAAAGTTATACGACTTCTCAAGTTCTAAAGTTGGAGTCTTCTTCAATACTTTATCAAAATGAATGTTTTCCTTTGTTAGCTGTCGTCGGTTTGGGAAGAGTTGGCTCTATTGGAGATGATGAAGCTGATGGAACATTGACAACAGAAGAATATGGTGCTTGAGGAGCCTTCAGAGCTGGAGCAGGGTTTTCTTGACCTTCTGAATAGTCTCTTAGTTAAGGTTTCCCAAACCTGTACCAATTAAGACTTCTTCTTTGGATACAGGCTCAAAGGACACCATATTGCAACTCTTTGCCTGGATCTTATTTCTGGAAGGTTTCTTTTGGCAGGATGGAGAGTTTGTCTAGTAACCCAAACCAATCCGAGATTGGTTGTGAGAAAGACATAGGGAAAGAAGTACAGGAGATCCCTTTCCATTGTTCAAACTAGAGGCCTTTTATAGATCATATCCCATTTTTGTCATTAGTTCACGAGACTGTGGACTATACAGATGGAAAGCTGGTTGGTATTTGGCTTCTGACTTTGACAATGTTGTCTCAGTAGGGGAAGAAGAAGAAGGATTATCTGCTGCTGAGATGAAGGTAGCAGTTAGAGGTGGAAGACAATGTTCACCAAATGAAATCATATCATATAATTTATTTTTAGTGGTCATTTTAGACTTGGTGGAAGAAGATGGTGTTTCGAAGTCCGCTACTAAATCTGGATGGATCTATATAATTTTTCCTTTATCTGTAGACAGAGGAACAAGACCATCAGTTCGTGCAGGTGAAAGATTAACAACCATCCAGAGAAGTTCTCGGGATGGGGATTACACCGTCCTGTACAAGTTGAGCTGGAAAATCTTCAAACTATAAAGAGATGACATTAGTTGTTACAGTTTTCTCGTCTTGTTGGAGAGTGATTGTACCGGAATTGACCGTCTCCTAAATTTTACCCTTAAGCACATAGCACGCTCGAGTTGGATATCCAATAAACCTATGGTAAACATAATATTTAGGATGGTCAGTCTTAGCAACTTCCTCTGGCCGTTTTGGTTCTGGCAGTTGAAGTTTATTGCTCTTGATGAGACAATTAAAGATACTCATGATATCATATTCATCAAAAAAGTATTCTTCTTTTGGATGTGGTGCCCGTCGTGGTGGTGTTGTTGGGGTAGATGTTGGTGGATTTACATTGATGGCTAGGACTTCTTTGCCTTTGAGATTAATGGCCAAAGTCTCCTTGCTCTTGCGATTATTCTGACGGCCACTGTTATTTGGTGTAGCGTGTTCATCTTTGTCAAGATTAGGCATTTGAATACCTAATTGCTTGATCTTGTCAGCACTCTCTTCTGTTGCTTTGGCGTTCACTATGAAGGAAGGCCAATCCTAGAATTGTGTTGATCTCGTCCACATGTTGATTATAGACAACAAGTTTGATTTGCAAGTGTCTATAGTCAAAGCATCTGAGGTTTCGAGAGACATTTTAAGTGCTTCACGGCAAAGCCTTTCAATAAAACATTTAGTAGTTTCATTATGTCGTTGTTTGATTTTGATGAGAGCAGACATAGTCATGTCATTGGTTTCCTCATAAAATCGTTCCAAGAATATTGTTTGAAGCCAGCGAAAGAGGTTATACAACCATCTGGTAAACTACGATACCAGCCATATGCTACACCAGCTAAACAATCGAAAAATACTCTAGTAAGAAGAGCATCATTTGATTGAAGTTGATCAGTCATTACTTCAAAGTGATTGAGGTATTGACTTGGAGACGTGCTGCCATCAAACAGCATAATAGTAGGGGGTTTGTATTTAGGTAGAAATTGGACCTCTTTCCATTTTATGGGATAGGGCTGTTTGATTCCAAGCTTCTGCAGGCCATCCTTCTGTTTGAAAGCTTCAAATTGAGTACATAAAAGTTTTACGGCCTCATTGGTATCTCTCGTTGATTGTGGAGGAGTGGATTGATTTGATATGTTAGGAGGCAGTACTGCATGATAGGTACCACCCCGGTATCAGATTGACTTGGAATAGCCTGCACAGGAATAAAAGCGGTGTGAGGGGACTGTACCCCAGATCAATATTGACGGGAGCTGATGTTGTTAAAGGTTCCTGAGTTGGAATCAGATTTGCGACCGGTGGAACTGTATGTTGTGCCATAATCACAGCATGCATGCCTGTCATCATCTCAGTCATGTTCTTCAAACTAGCTGCCTCCAAAGCAGCAATTCTCTGCTCTTGACTGTTAGAACTGGAAGTATCTTGATCTTCTGTGACGGCATAAGCAGTCACTTCTCTAGCCCTCGAATACGAGCTAGTGGAAAGAATAGTCCTTTCAGAACTTTCACTGTCAGCATCAAAGTCATATAAAGAACCACCCCCAGAATAAGTGATAGGGATGTCTTTTTGACTGAAGGAATCTTGGTTAGAATCAAGAAGATTCCTTTGACCGATTGTGTCTTGGTTGGAAAGAAGATTTCTTTGACCGATTATTTTTCGGCTTCTTGATCTAGTATATTGGTATACTCCTTCACCGAATTTATGAATCCGATCTAAGTACTGTTGGATAGGATTGCGGGATGTATTATGTCTTGGACGTTTTTCACCCCAAGTGCTTCGAGATGCCATGTTGACAGGAGCATAGAGTAATTCATCTTCGTCCACTAGGATTAGTTCAGGAGTCTGAACATAATTCAAACGGTCAAAAACGGACCGCTTGGCTGATTGACAACAGCATTTGATGACAACTTCATGGTGGTGATTGCAATGATGATATTGGTCCACCACTGGACGGGGTGTATTTGCAACCTTCCGCTTCTGTATTAAGAGTTCATGGAGGTCACTAACAGGACGAGAAGAAGTTGTAGGAATTTAGTCTTTGATGATATTCGGGACATGGTTCATGTTCTTGAGGTATCCCGTACCTTGAGTGTACAAGGACGTGCTAAGCTGGTTAGCATAAGTCTCAGGATTTTTTACCTCAGAATTCTTCCTCTAGTGCAAGTTAGCAACTGGTACAAGTTGCGCTTGATACATCTTGTAATTTCCCGAGGTTGATCCAAATTGGCACCTGTTGATATAGGCACACAAGTCTGATAGGGGAGCTACTTGTGCATCTACTTGAGTTACTAGCAGTTTGTCTTGTCGGGATCTTGAAATACATATAGGGTTGGTAGATCCTTTCCTGACCTCTTTGGAGTAGGCATAATACCCTTTTGTGTTGAAAGCTTATTCTGAATAGAACCCATCTTCCCGACAAAGATTTGGTTGTCTCTGTTAAGGAGAATAGAATTTCTATCTGAATTAGCAGTACTTTCCATCCAGTCAATGACTCGAGCAGAATGAAGAAAAGCTGAAGAGTGTTTTCCTTGATTTAGTGATCTCTCACTAAACTTCTGGTTTGGTGGCAAAGAAGGAGCTACTAAACAGTATTTCTCTTTACGTTGCGCTAGTGCAGAAGTATGTGCAGGTTGTGCCAGAGCATGAACATGCACAAGTTGTGCCGGAGCAGGAACATGCGCAAGTTGTACCGGAGTAGGAACATGCACAGGTTGCGCCAGGGAGGAAAAGGCCAAAGGGCGCTTTCCTTTATTTTGTCCAGCAGTGTGTCGAGATGAAGTCTCCTTCAATTTCAAAGTCGGAGAAGTAGAGGGGTTAGCCAAAAGGCTGTTTCCCTTAGGTTGCGCCAAAACAGTGATGGGCACAAGTTGCGCAGAAGCAAGAACAGATGCAGGATGCGACAGGAAAGTAAAGGCCAAAGGGCACTTTTTCTTGTTTTGGACAGCAGTGTGTCGAGACAAAATCTCCTTCGATTTTAAAATCGGATAATTAGAGGGATTAGTCAAAAGACTGTTTTCCTTAGATTGTGCCAAGGCAGTGATGGGCGCAAGTTGCACAGAGGCAGGGGATTGTGCCGTCGAGGACTTAGGAGTCCAAACAGAGCGGGTCTTGCTCTTAACAGCGGCAGCAGTGCGCTTGGCACCCCCAGCATTGATCATAGCCTCGTAGGCTGTCTGGTCGACTTTAACGAACAGGATCTTCTGCGTCTTGCCGATTGATGCGGTATCCCATTGAGTTATCACTTTTTCATTGGAGGAAAAAGTGTTCTCCAGCAGAGTCGCTATTTTGTTTGCAACAACAAAAAGTCTTGATTACAAACTTTAGAAAAGAGTATAAGAGTACAATTGATTTCTGGAAAAGTACAACTATAGGAATCTGATCAGAAGATGCTCACTTTATCCCTTGGACAATGTGATATCGAAGACACGAGCCTCTGGAGGATGCAACAGCACTTTAGCAGGAGATTATGATCATTTTTGATGCTTTTAGATTGATTTGAAACTCTATTTATAGAGTTCTTAAAATAACTGTTTAGCAGTTATTCTGGGTTACGCGCGCTTCAGGTTGCGCGTCTCCTGTTCACTTGTGCGAACGGTTGCACTAACTATTGTGGACGCGTGATATCGTTTGATTGAGATGCACGTGGTTGTGGTCAGTGTAGTCGACACGTTCTGCGAAGTTAGTGGCTTGCGCGCCTTGTCACTCTGTTCTGAATACTGTTTGATCACCTTGCGCGAGCTTCATCAGGTTGCACGTGCACGCAATGTAGCAACTTGCGTGTGCGGTTGCACCAACTGTTATGGACACGTGGTATCGTTTGATTGAGATGTGCATGGTCGTGGACAGTGTAGTGGGCACACTCTACAAAATTGGTAGATTGCGCGCCACATCATCCTGTTTTAAAATAAGAGTTGACCAAGTGGCGCCAACTAGCCAGCCTGCACATGGGTGCAACTCAACAACTGGCACCTTTGACTAGGTCTTCTATGTTGTACTGATTAGTTCTCGTGCCACACAATAATTTGCGCGAACTAGCTGTCAGCATTAATTACATGCTGACAAAATCTTCTCGAACGCGGCGTTTCGCGGAATTCGAATAGATTTTTCTTAATCTTTCTGCTATCAGGCAATGCTGATGCCGTTATAACTTCTCGAGGAAGTGTGCCACGTGGTGCTCGCGCAACCTGATTCCTGCACAACCAGATGTTGACGCAACCTGATGCTGCACAACTTGATGGTTTGGCGTAATGTAATGATTTGGCGCCATCTGATGATCGAACACTTTAATAGGTGGCACAGCTTAATTTTTAGCCTCTACAACCTGAAATTCAAAAATTGTATCACTTTTATTTGAGAAAAAGTAAACCCATGTAAAACGAGAGAAATTATCAATAATAACAAAGGCGTAGAGCTTACCGCTAAGACTAACGACTCTACTAGGGTGTCACGCCCCGCTCCCGAATAATTGGGTACGGGCCGATGCATGCCCGACCTACACTGTCGTTGACAGCGGTAGTGAGCCGTCTAGTCATTAATAACAACAATAATCTCATCACAGCATCTAATTTCGGAATCTATACTAACCATCACAGCAGTCCACTGTACAATTATTACAACTTATACATGAATGACCGGTTACAAAGCTGGTAAAAGATAAATGCTACAACAACAACAACATATAATCAAATATACTCAATCAATCTCCTATACATGAAACTAGATATCTCAATGTCAAGTGAGCTCTAATGCCAGTCATGAAAATCTAAAGATCCAACTCACCTGTAATCAACGATCCAGTCAGGAAAGGAGCAAAGCACAATGTAACTCAATAAAACTCACCATGGAAGATCAATGGAACAGTATAGCAAATAGAACTGAAAGAGAAGTAATGTGAATATAAAGTATGCATTAGCTATATGTACATATGCAATTGGACATTATCAACATGTGGAGACTAATATGTAATCAGGCATATAAAATATGCTATCAGTCAATCAATAATCAGGCATGTCTGATGACAATGCTATCAGTCACGCAATAATCAGGCATGTCTGACGACAATACTATCAGTCACGCATGAAATGGACATCAGGCATACGGAGTATGCTATCAGGCAATATTTGTCCAATATTAGTCAATCACATGTCTTAGAACGTCCCCCACCCGACACGAGAAACAATGCAAGCAAGCAATCAAGAATGGTGAAATAATGACAAGAGACAATGTGAGTGCAATGCATGCAATATTGATGGTAATACTGAGTACATGTACTTGCCTTGATTCTGGGGTTTTGTCCAAGTCTTCTAGATTACCTAGAATAGGGAAAATCAATATTTAGAATTCTTCTAAATAATTTCTGATACCACTAACCCTCCAATTCCTATTTATTCAAACTAAGTCTTATTCTATGATAGCTCACTAAGAATAATTAGAAAGCTAAGGCCCAAGCACTGGCCAGACCACTAGACAGTCCATTATCAACCCATATTTACTAATCTAAATAACATGACTGTCCCAAAGTCTGGCTAGGCTCAGGCCTGATCCATTCAAATCTACCCAAAGCTTACTCAGAATTTTTGTAACCTTCCAACAGTCAAATATTGAATTTAGCCACAAGAACCACACAGAGGACACTGGACCTAGCCTATGCAATTGTTCCTTCACCCTCATGACACAGTCATAATTAACATTGTGTCCTAATAGTTCCATCTTCAACCCGTGTTACCCGAACACGAAAGTTGTTGACCGGCTCTCAATCAGGTCGAACATCTCAACTCAGAACCCGATCATCACTTACCCACAAAAAGAGTTCCTGCAAGAACATATTACCTTGAAGAATGTACCGTCCACCTCCTGGTGTCCGATACGACGACTTGTATGTGTCCAAACTGTTCGTGAGGTCCAGTCAAGCATTGTGTCGAATAGTTAGTGTGCAGGAAATGAATATAATCATTCGAGTTTGATTTGTTTGAGAATTGCTCAGAATTTGAAGGAACAACGATAAAACTCACCAAGAAATTTTAGATCTCAATGAGAGAAGAGCCAAATAAAATATGTCCCAAAATCAATTGGATTCAAAACCTGCCAATAATTGCACAGACGTTAGACACAGCAATTTGCCAAATCCATTTATTACCAGGATGCTCAGTCTGGCCGTCGATCTCTGATCCTTACGAATGTGTCGATTTCTCGTCGACTGTTGATACTGGAGGGAACATGATTCGTCAAGATCGATCCGATCACAAAGAAACCAAGGGAGGACAAGGAAGTTCGAATATGAATACTTACTGAGGAAGACGATGTTTGAAAGGAACTCGGAATCTACAACTGCGATCTCGAACAGAGCACTGTCAGGTCCGACCTACATGGATCATCGAACTAGAAGCTCGTTCCCAAGACTCGTCATCTCCAATGCTACGTCGTCACCCGCGTCTACACAGGAGGAGACACTGATCGCCACGGCCGTCGTGGCTAGAGCTCGTCGAGGAAGAAGAAGAGGACGGCAATGGAAGATTTGACAGGGCTTCACCGTACTCAAGAAGTGATGAAGAAGAAGAAGGTTGAGGGCCTATTTATAGGCAGAGGACGACGGAGGTAGTTATGATCCGACGATCGGGATGCCGCCATGTCGATGGGAAGACGTCGACGGACGAGATGAAGTTGGTGGTTAGGGCTTAGTTACGATCGAACGGCAAGGGTGAAATGGGCGGTGGAAATCCTGTGGCTGAGATCAGGAGGAAGCTTCTGGAGTCATTCCTCTTTCGCGCGGTATCGTCGTCTCTGATGATCTCGACTGAGTAGAACAGAGGGAGGGAGGAAAGAGCTGAATGAAAATTTAAATGGGTGAAATGAATGAATAAATGTGAGAAGTTGGTTTTTAAAACCAATGGTTCTAAAGATGGGCTCCACAGCTGTGGCCCAAACAAGCTGCTGGCCCAAACAAGCTGCTGGCCTTAGAAAATGGTATTTAAGGAAATTAAACCTTTAGTTAGAAAAATTAAACCTTTAAAATAACTAATAGAGAATTCAACAATAATCTCCAATATTGGAAAATAAATCTCAAGTATTGGAAATTAGCTTAAAATATTCCAACAATAAGGAGAGTAACAAAATGATTTAAAATAGTCCAATTAGATAATCATTCAAGCAAAAATAAAGAAAAGATTTTAATAAGACCAAAATAAAAAATACTACCAATATTCATAAACCCAAATTCTAGGAAAGTGGGATTACATAGGGCCAAGAAAATTCATATGAATTAACTGAAAGGGTCTAGAAGTGCTTACAACGTTGATGGATTTAAAAGTTGACCTAGTTGTCTTTTTCTTTTCACAGTGAGCACATACCATGTCTCATGAATGTGATTTTCGAGGAGTCCTTTTACTAATTTTTTGGTGTATAGTCGTGAGATAGTATCCATATTGGCATGTCCTAGCCTCATGTGCCATAGCCAGCTTTTATCTTGATTTGCTACTAGGCACCTTCCTGAATTGCTAGTACTCTTTGAAAAGAAAACATAAATATTGTCTTCTCTAATCCCTTCATTTACGGGATTACCAGATGACATTTCATATATAGTACATTTGTCTTTTACAAAGTTGATGTCATGACCATTATCTGCCAAATGACTTATGCTCACTAGGTTATGTTTCAACTTCGTAACTAGACAAACCTCTTTTATTACTGGGTAAGAAGACATACCAACAGTGACATTTCCATTTATATCACCTCTCAAGTTATTTTCGAAGGAGATGTATCCTTCTTTCTTCTTTGATAGCGTAGCAAACAAAGATGTATCACCAGTCATGTGTCGCAAACATCTGCTATCAAGGATCCACTTGCTTCTAGCATAAGAGGGTTGAGGGTCCACCTACAAAACGAGTAGATGAATCCCTTTGGTACCCATTTCTTGAAGGGTCTATTTTGATTAGTCTTAGATCTCCAAACAATTGTTTGATTATCAATAAGTTTCTTGCTTGACAATACTGTGATATGTGCCCGTGAGTACCACAGTACGTGCAAATAAGTTTTAAAAAATGCTCTTCGTTTCTGTATTGACATGCATTTATGTGTTCCTTGAAAACCTATAAATGAAAGCATGATTGTGATTAACATGTTGTTTGCGTGCTTTCTGTGGTTTAGTTCTCTTAGTTGTATACTTAGTATTAGGACTAACCTTAGGCTGTGTTACAGGATGGCCTGCTTGCCTAACTTGATCTCTAACTTTTTAGAGATCGCACAAGACTTCTCATATTTAGCAGTCATATCGGCGAGTCTTTGCTTTGTGACTAAGTGTCTCATCTTCTCTATGTCATAAAGCTCTTGTATTTTGACATAGTCTCTTTCTTTCTTTTCAATGGTGAGTACAGCCTCATGATAGTCTACCCTGAGCTTGGATATCTCATCCATGTTACCGGTAGTAGATATCTCTCTAATATCTTCGAGAAGATTAGACAATCTTGCTATTTTGGTTATGCATGCCTTAACCTCTTTGTGAGATTGCTTATACTTGTCTAACACATTTCTATGTTCTTCAAGTAGTTCGCTAAAAGCATTTTCTAACTCATCGAAAGTAAAGTTATCATACAGAGGATTAGATGATACCTTTTCGAATGCCATAAGACAAACATTAGCAGTGCTGCAGGGTTTGTCCTCTTCCTCTGATTCACTAGCATCACTTTCATGCCAGATGCTTATATTTGCATACTTTCGACCAGTTGTAGCTTTTCTGTTTGATCTTGATCTATCATATGGACTATTTTTCTTTGATAGTGGACAGTCCTTCTTCATATGCCTTGGCTTCTTGCATCCGAAGTATATTGTTTCTTCTTCATTACTTTCGTGGACGTCTTTCTTCCTTCGGTTTGATCTCTCAAACTTTAAGAATTTTTTGAAGTTCTTTACTAGTAGGACTTGCTCATCACCACTTGATGATTCTTTGTCAGAATGATTGCATGCCTCTTTTGGCTTGCACTTTGAAGGCAATAGATTTTTCTTTAGGAGTTGCTTCTTCAAATTCTTGTAGGTCCAGCTCATGGGTCATCAGCTTGCCCATAAGTGTCTCCAGAATTATTGTGGTGAGATCATTTACTTCAATAAGTGCAGTTGCCTTTGGGTTCCAATTCTTGGTTAGAGTCCGTGGCACCTTCCTGATCTTCTCATGATTACTGTAATTCTTACCAAAAGATTGCAAAGGATTAGTAAGATCTAGAAAACGAGTCGTGTAATTGAATCGTCGGATTTCATCTTGAATGATTCATATTCCTGTGTTAGTCTACTGATCTTGGATTCCTTCACTTGGGAAGTACCTTCATGAGTTACCTCAAGAAGTCTCCAAATATCATGAGACGTAGTACAGGTAGAAACACGATTAAATTTCGTCTTGTCAATTGTACAGAATAGTGCATTGATGGCACGTACATGTAGACTAGCCTTTGACTTTTCATCTGTGTATTTGTCATATGGCTTATCTACAAGTACGTCCTCAATCAGTATAGGTGCTGGTTTCTTATAACCGTCAACAACTATAGACCAAAAATCAAAGTCAAGAGACTTTAGAAAGTCATTCATGTTTTCCAATATGTGTAGTTTGTTCCATCAAATAATGGAGGTCTATTTGTGGATTGCCTTTCACCGTTGAATATTGATTTCAAGGCTGCCAAATACTCTCTAGGGTTGTCATATTAGAATGTAACTTGCTCTAATACTAATTGTAGGACCGTTGAGCACCTCTAGAGGGGGAGTGAATAGAGGGTGTACGAGTGCAGCAGAAATAATCATCAATTAAAATTAGAACAGTTACAATCTATGGCATGAATAAAGAGATAGTAATTTAAATTGCAGTAAGAGATAGAAGATCAAACTCAGTGAACACCGCGATATATACTGGTTTTTCTCTGAGAAGACTAATCCAGTTGCGAGTACTCTTGCCCGCTGTTAATCCACTATTTGTAAGCTAAATGAGAGCTTATCGTCTCTTACAACATCATGCTTGGCGATAAGTGCACGACCGACTTCACAACACCGTGCTTGGTGATGAGCGCACGACCGACTCTAAAAACTAAGATATTTTTTGACTTGCAACCTCTTTACAACTCTGTAAACCAAAGACTGTAAATCGAATAAGATGCTACTGGCTTTTGCTAAGAGAAGTATAGGTGGAATGTAAAAGCTTTAGATCACTGAAAAATACTTTAAGAATGAATAGAGAAAAGAGTGAATGAGTGATTAGAAATGTAAAAATCTTCTTTATTTATAGGTGTTTTTTCTAACCGAATTCGGGTAGAGTTCGGGCAGAGTACGGATGCTAAGATCTCGCAAACGAACGTTATATGCAGATTTGGAGGCAACTGGATTTCAAATTTGACTTGACTGAACTCGGTCAGAACTCGGATCGAACTCGATCAGAGTTCTGCCAGAGTTCTGGTAGTTCAGAACTAAATTTGAATAAACCAAATGGCATAGGTATTTTGGACTTTTTGGATATGTTGATTTTGAGATATGGGTAGACTTTTTTGGAAAGGTGGACTGGAGATAACCTAAGCCAGTAATATCCGATCGATTTTACATTTTTATATCCTAGACTCA
Source organism: Iris pallida (assembly GCA_029216955.1). Lineage (NCBI taxonomy): Eukaryota > Viridiplantae > Streptophyta > Magnoliopsida > Asparagales > Iridaceae > Iris > Iris pallida. The sequence continues at coordinate 3,579,205 of JANAVB010044214.1, forward strand.
ATAAAGGTACAAATACAGAAAAAAAAATGTAAAAATGACTCGACCTAGATTTTGTTGTAATTTGCTTTTGGATGATAACTTGAATGCATGTTGTAGATGATGTATGTTCTTTTGCTATTGACTTCAATGACCTGAAACATTAGTATCATTTCGTATATTTTGTGTATCGACTTAAGTCGTCGTTAATTATCAAAATCAGGTGTGCCCATTAGGCAATGGGCCAACAGCACCACCCCCCCCCCCCCCCCCCCCCCCTCCTTACCATACCGAGCCCACCCCGGAATTTTCAAAGTCCCCTCCAATGGAGGTGCGGCAGGTGCCCGCGGGCCAGGACCGCGGTCCAAATCCACGAACAACGTAACATCTCCCTATATATAATAACCTTTCTACTCTGCCGAGACATGGGATGTACAACACTTGGATGTAGAGCGTGTATTTGGACTATAGTCTAATGAAATGAAAGAAGAATTACACATAGAAAGACTGATAATCTTAAACCATGTAATTGGTGGATGATAGATTTTGATCCAGAACCTTTTGTTATGATACTATTTAAAAAAATTTGTCACTGCAAATGCCCATAGGTTGAATATTTATTCTGGACACAGAACTGAACTCAAGCATATCGATATAATTTTTTTCTCTTTATAATATATGCTAAAGGATTCGAACGTGGACTGTTAATAACATATTAGTTAGCCAACTTTTCAAAAAACTCACACCCTTGCTGAATATGAAAGCTATGATATTCCTCTCTTTGTGGAAAACCTGCTATGCCTCATCCAGCACTAGGCCAATACAATTTATATATCCACACTATCTGCCTATATTAATCAAATTAGGCACTCATGTCAGTCAGCTAACTCTGAATAAAATCTTTCTGCTTCAATATATTATAAATATATTCTTCCTCTTTGTTATCATTGGACTATTTTTTACTATTAAAGTTCTTTTTATCTGCTGAACCATACATGAACTGACCAAAGCTTTTGGACTACTTTGCCTGCACATAACATAATCACCTAAAGCCTTATAATATATATACATATTGTATATATTGTAATTATTACTTAATACACATTAAACAAGTCATGTCATAGATGCTTGTGTTCCTTATTTCTGTAACTATATATATGTATATTTGTAGGATAATATTCAATAATGAACTTTTAGGAGAGCCACAACTTTGTTTCGTACTGTTTAGTTATAAGACTATATATTGTAATATTATAGTGATCATTAGCAGAGTTTTTAAAGTAAGGATATATATAATATCAAATTCATGTTTCATTTGCTAGTTGATATTTTATTAATTGACTCAACTGATCAATTTACTTTGTTTATGATGTATGTTGTTACTTTTTTTTCCTCCTCTTCTGTTATTAATTTAATCATATATGTCTTGAAACGTGGGTCATTGTAAAAGAAAAGAAAATTAAGAGGTTAAAAAATTAACTCCACACTTACTGCTAGATCTTGACATGTTCCCATTTTATCTAGAAATCAACCTATTGGTGGTCGTCTCCAAGACCAAAAGAAAGTTCTCATCATTGAGCGACTGGATGGGGGCATTTCAAAATGTGTTTATCTTCTCCCAATTTACTAATTAAATTGAGTACACTAAAACAAGTTATTTTATTTATTAAATAATCAAATTTCATTTTAAAAATATTTCTTGTACACAAAATATCGCTTAAGAATTTTATAGAAGAAAGGCCTCTTTGTGCTGCAATATTAAAACATGCATTGATCTATGACAAGATCGTATTGGCATTTTAAGTCTAACTAATATTAATATTCCACCAACTTCCAAGTGATTGTCCAACTAATTTTTATCATATGATCAGGCGATTTGACAGTCTGACCCTTCATGACATGATTAATTGTAAGAGAAGAGCCAATTATAAAACTTTGACATCACATTCCTTCTATACAATATTGGTTGATTATATTATTATTTTATCTCTTAAAAGATTAAACAACTAAATGTTAGTCTACTTTGGATGTGAATAAAATTTAGAGGAACCGAACTCAGCTAGTTCTTGTGGTCAACAAGGAGAGGTATAATCTATCTGACTAGATGGACGGTGTCGAAATCATGATCGGTCCTGGTCCAGGACAGCCAGGACGACCGTCCAGTACCCATTGATCCGGAGGGCCCAAAAATATCAGTTAAATATAAATATATTACTCTTTTTATATTTTAAAAAAAAAATGTTTCATAGACCCTATTTGACATAAAACAATTGTAGTGGAGTAGTTACTATGTTAGGCTTACATATATGAGGTCCTTAGTTCAATTCTTGATAATAAAAAATTTATGGGGACTTTATTTTGAAAGTTCGCCTCAGCCTCCCATCATTAGCTCAGGACCAGCACTGCTCGGGATTGAACCACGAGGAAGGTGTGGGTGTGTGTGTAAAAATTGGGGGCATTGAGCTCTCGAGATCGAACCACGAGGGAGGTATAGGTGTGTGTAAAAATTAGGGACAGTAGGCCCAAAATACATGCAACGCTGTTATAACTAACTTGTAATGCGCATTGAACGTATGTAAAATTAATTTATTAAAAAATAATCTAAATTTGTTATAGATAACACTATTTTGTGATCAAACTCACTCAGTCAGGAAGAATGTCTCCCATCTTAACCACATGAGTTACAGATATTTAGCTATAGTTAGATAATATTATGTAGTTAAACAATTAGTTGTGATTTATTTATTTATTTATTTATAATTATGTGAGGATATATATACGGTTTAAACGGCTCATTTTAAACCGTTTTCAAGCTTTTATAAAGAGTAGATATAAGGATTTGTTATATATTTTTTATGTTAGTTATAATTTGTTATAGATATTTGTGAAATAAAGAGAAGATTTTCGGTTATGACGAAAAGAAAAAGAGAAAATTAGTTTTAAAATTATTATATTCTATTTTTTATATTAATTAATCAAGAATTTATAATTTACAAACGGTGGCTTAGACACAATTTAAACAGTTTTTAAGCCGCATTATATTATTGTATATAATATTTTTTTCGGATTATACTAATAGAGATTTAAGGATTTTTTTTTTTGAGATGTCCGACGATACGCAGGAAACTTTGTGCACGCTGCATTGCATGCCTTTTGGATCTGTTGTCTCCAATTTTCACCATTATTATAAATAGAAGAAATAATACGTTCCAATGGCTCGATCCACTGAGCTTCTGCCATCCATCATTAATAAAGATTTAGACCTTGTTTGGTTCACGGAAAGAAAATAAATTTCCTTGTATTTTCTATGGGAATGGGAAAGTAGGATTCCTGTCACATTTTCTTTTCGTTGTTTGGTAAAACAAGGAAACTACCTAGGAAAGGAAAGCAAAATATAACAATGTTCCAATAATATCCTTACCTTTTAAAATAAAAATAATATTATAAATAATAACATTAATGGTAAAATAAGCAATGACACATGGTTACTTTTGTCATAACTTTTGTAATAAATGTTGGAAAAGGCGGAGGAAAAATTAATCACATGGGTCTTGAGTGGAACCATATTCCCGCCAATTTTCTCCTTGTCAGGAAATTGATTTCCAAGTTTATGGCTACCAAACAAAGAAAAGAAACAACTTTTCTTACTTGGTTTCTTAAATCCGTGAACCAAACTGGGCCTTAATGTTGTTGTTTGTTTTTTTTTAAATAAGTTAAAATATTTTCTGTTTTTGTCCTCTCAAAGTTTTTTTTTTCCTGCGCCAAGAAGACTATAATGATTAAGGACCAATTTATTAAACCTTATTAATTTCTTACCATCCAAAACAACTATTAAAAAAAAGGTAAGAAATTAGGAAGGTTTTACCACGCACAACTAAAATATTAGAACTCAAACTTGGGGCAAACAAACTAATGAGACCTCACACTTTAGAGGTCCTAGTTTCCTCCTCCACCAGAGCACATCCAAAATCATACGTTCCATTGCTCGATGACGATGCCGATGCCGATGCCGATGCCGATGCCGATGCCGATCACTTTTACTTAGTCCAAACGCGTCGTCAATGGTTGCGAGGCCCACCTTGCATGCAATCCAACTTTCACGAAGCACCCGCGCGCTTACCGAGTCAAGTCAACAGTGGCAGACACACCGATCTTTTTGTTCGAGATATCGATCCACGCAACAAGAAGATGATATTCTTATTAGAGCATCTCCAACCCTATTGTCTTGTTAAGTGTTGTGAGTCTTAGGTGGCTCCTATGTGGCATGTGTTGGTGCTTTCTTTGGTGTTTTCTTTACATGAAGAGAGCTTGCTCTCAACATGCCTTGTAAATTTTAGTCCCACATCGGAAATGCACCATGAGTTATCTCAACATATATACTTGGGTGTGTTGTTGAGAGATGCACATGGGGTGGTGACCCTAAGGAGGGAACCATGTGGGTGATTTTACTAGGAGGTAAGAATAAGGCTCCAAGGATTAAGCATTAATACTTTTGTCATTCTCTTGGATTAATTCCACTTGGAGCTAAGCCCTTAGCGACTCGGGCTCATGGGCTCATGAGGCGTAATGTGGCGTTTTGTTGGCGCACTTAGCACGTCAGCAGTCATGCGGTCTTTATGCGGCTCATATGTGGCCATGCGGTCTTATGCGGCTCATATGCGGCCTCATGCGGCCATGCGGTCATGCGGCCCATGCGGCTCATGCGGCCATGCGGCCCATGCGGCTCATGCGGTCCATGCGGCTCATGCGGCACATCATATGCGGCCTCATGCGGCTCATGCGGCCATGCGGCCATGCGGCTCATGCGGCTCATGCGGTCCATGCGGTCCATGCGGCTCATGCGGCTCATGCGGTCCATGCGGTCCATGCGGCTCATGCGGCACATGCGGTCCATGCGGCCCAAGCGGACCATGCGGCCAGGCTGCTGCTGCTGCTGCCGCATGGAGGGCTACGCTGACTGTGCAGATTTCAAATCGGTTATAGAAAGGGTGAATCAATGCGATTAATTCAGATCCTATCTTTGTGGGATTTGAATTAATTTTGTTACTATATTTGTGGTATTTGAATTAATTCAGTTCCTATCTTTGTGGGATTAGAATTAATTCGTTGCTATCTTTTTTGTGATTTGATTCAATCTTTCCATAACTGATGAGGCGGCTAGGGTTTTCCCCCTCTCTCTATAAATACTCCCTTCTGGCCTCCTTTGTGACCACCACGAAAATACAAGTCAGAAAAGGAGAAAGAGAGAGAGAGTTGTTGCCGCCATTGCAAGTCCATCCGAGGAGTCAGAACAGAGGTGACATCGAGCGTTTCACAAGTTCTTCAAACTTGCTGGTTCCTGAAAGCAGATCGTGTGGGACGAATCTTGCTTTGAGCAACGGTGTTTTGACACCCCAGCATTGTTCTTCTTCTTCTCATCTCTCTAGATTATTGTAACTTGTTCTGTCCCAATTGCAACACGTTTGCAAGGAAGAACAAGAGATCTTCTCTTTGCTATTTTTCTCCTTCATATTGTAATTTGGCTATTTAGTTTTATTCGTAGATCTTGAGTTTGATCATCACAAAGTTTTGTGTGACATCTCAGATCTCGATTGCATTAGTTTTCATCTTTGATCAAGCCCCCGGGACTAACAATCTCAAAGCAAGATCCGTATAGATGGAAAATATTAATGCTTCGCTCCTCCAATCGGACTTCTGCAAGTTGGAAAAGTTCGATGGAGAGCACTATCAAGTCTGGAAGAGAAAGGGGTACCTAACTCTTCAACTGAAAGACGTTGATCATGTTCTGTTGGAGGAAGAACCCTCTGTTCCAGACACTGGATCTACTGTCGCCATCAACGCGGCTACCAAACTCCAGGCCAAGTGGAGAAGGAAAAATAGCATCTGCAAGCTTCTCATCCTGAATGCTATGGAGGACTCTCTGGCAGAATCCTACTCAAAGAAGGAACTTGCCAGAGACATATGGGAGTCTGTGGAAAATCTGTATGAAGAAGATAAGAACAGGAGCAAAATATTTGTGGTTGAAAAATATCACAAATTGCTCTTTGAGGACGAAAAGTCCATGCTGCCACAGGTGAAGGAATTTCTGAAGCTGCGTCAGAAACTGGAAGACGAAGAGATGCCCCTTCCCGACAAGTTTGTCGTCGGAGGGATCGTCTCAAAACTTCCTGCTGGATGGAGTACCTTCTATGCAAGGATGCACAGAAAGAAGCTAGACATTAGCTTGGGAGATCTACTTCAAGAGATCCATGTTGAGGACGAGATGCGTTCTCAACAGAAGGTGGACACTCTGTCCAAACAGTTGGCTAAAGCCAATCTTGTGCAGACGAAAGATTCCAAGGGGAAGCAGGCGGCTTCTCATCCCAAGAAGAAGGACTTCGCTATTCTAAAAGTGAAGGGTCCGTCTTTCAAGCAACAGAAGACTAAGTCCCACGTGACTTGTTATAATTGTGGCAAGAAAGGCCACTACAAGAGTGAATGCAGATCTAAGCCTAAACAATCAGAGAAAGGTGAGCCTAATAAGGTTTCATTGGTTTCTAACGTTGTTGCTATGATCGGATAGGTCACAACTGTGGGGGTTGACTCTGACTGGTGGATAGACACTGGTACGACTTGCCATGTCTGTTCAGGCAAGGAATGGTTCGTCACGTACCAGCCGATATCTGAGAAGGTTGTCATGGCGAACCAGGCCCAAGCTGAAGTTCTGGGGATCGGGACCGTGGAACTGAAACTCACTTCTGGGAACACTCTGACGCTTCAAGGTGTGAAGCATGTTCCGACGATTGCCAAGAACCTGATCTCTGGGAGCCTGCTCTGCAACGCAGGCTTGAGGATGGACATCAATGCTGGTCAGATGGTGATGTCCAAGAAAGGAACATACTTCGGGAAGGCTTATCAAACCGAAGGCATGTTTAAAATTCAGCTTGTCAACCAGTTTGATGACATTAATGTAGTTGCATTTTCTGATTATTCTCTTGAGTTGTGGCATAATAGACTAGGACATGTTCATAGTAAAAGAATCAACAAAATGTCTAGTCTAGGACTTATCTCCAAATGTGGGGGTAAGGTGGAGAAGTGTGAAGTGTGTGCTCAGACGAAGATCACAAGGAAACCCTTTCATCGGGTCAATCGAAGCACAGATCTTCTGGAGTTGGTGCACTCCGATATCTGTGACTTCAAACATTTCTCCACGAAGGCCGGGATGAAGTATTTCATAACCTTCATCGACGACTTCTCAAAATACGCGTTCGTCTACTTGCTCAAGTCCAAAGACGAAGCTTTCGAGAAGTTCAGAGAGTTCAGGGCCGAGGCTGAACGGCAGACTGGACAACAACTCAAGAGGCTGAGAAGTGATCGAGGTGGGGAGTACAGGTCTCATGAATTCGCATCGTTCTGCAAAGAACATGGAATCATATGCGAGACTACTGCTCCATATTCTCCTCAATCCAACGGAGTAGCAGAGAGGAAGAACCGGACATTAATAGAAATGATGAATTCTATGCTGCTCACTGCAGGTCTTCCAAAATGCTACTGGGGAGAAGCTGCATTAACGGCCACTTTCATTCTGAATAGAGTACCATATGCAACTTCGGACGTAACTCCTCATGAACTCTGGTTCAAAGTCAGACCCAACTTGAATGTCATTCGAGTGTGGGGGTGTCTGGCGTATGTGAAGCTTCCAGATCTGAAGATTCAGAAGCTGGGGACAAGGACTACGAAGGCTATCTTCTTGGGGTATGCCGAGAAGAGTGATGCTCGGAGATTTCTTGATATTGAATCAAATCATATTATCGAATCTCGCGATGCTGAATACTTTGAAGACAAGTTCGCAAAAGACAAAAACATTATTCTTTCGGACATTCTGGAAAATAATGTAGGTACTAATGAGACTGAAATCTCATACGAGCCAGTAGTCCAAGAAGAAGCTGTTGTTGATGAAACAACTCTTGCACCAGAACTCGCCGAGCCGTCAGCTAAGCGAGCGAGGAGGCCGAAAGATTTCGGAGATGACTTTGTCACCTATCATGTGGAAGCAGATCCGCTTACCTATGATGAGGCGATGAAGACTAGAGATGCTATCTTCTGGAAGGAGGCAGTGAATGACGAGTTTGACTCTATCACCTCCAATAACACATGGGTGTTGGTAGATCTACCTGAAGGAGAAAAGCCCATCGGATGTAAATGGATCTTCAAGAAGAAGATGAAGGCAGATGGAACTATTGACAAGTTCAAGGCCAGGCTGGTAGCCAAGGGATTTTCTCAGAAACAGGGGATAGACTACTTCGACACGTACGCTCCAGTAGCCCGGATGACCACCATCAGGATGTTAATCGCTCTAGCAGCTATACATAAGTTGGTGATACATCAGATGGATGTAAAGACAGCGTTCCTGAATGGGGAGCTGACCGAAGAGATTTACATGCAACAGCCAGATGGATTTGTCGTCAAAGGTCTTGAAGACAAAGTCTGCAAGTTGGTGAAATCATTATATGGTTTGAAGCAAGCTCCCAAGATGTGGCATGAGAAGTTTGACAAAGTTATTAGGTCAAACGGCTACAGAGTCAGCGAGACGGACAAATGTGTTTACACAAAGTTCGCTGATGGAAGAGGAGTCATCGTTTGTCTGTACGTGGACGACATGCTAATCCTAGGTACGGATATAGGCTGTGTCACAGAGACAAAGAAGTTCCTCTCAACCAAGTTCAGTATGAAGGACTTGGGGGATGCAGATGTCATCCTGGGCATAAAGATCATCCGGACAGACACTGGAGTAGCGCTGTCACAATCTCACTATATTAAGAAGATGCTCACACGCTATGGGTATAAGGATCTTCCAGGGATCGATACGCCATACAGGTGTGATCAGAAGCTGAAGCCAAACTCGAGGGAAAGCGTCAGGCAGCTGGAGTATTCTAGCGTTATCGGAAGTTTGATGTACGCAACTACTGCCACAAGGCCTGACATAGCTTTCGCCGTGGGAATGCTGAGTCGGTTCACAAGCAACCCAGGGGTTGAGCACTGGAAAGCTGTGAAGCGAGTAATGAGATATCTCAAGAAGACTCAGACATATGCACTGCACTACAACGGGCATCCGACAGTAGTGGAAGGCTTCAGTGATGCTAGCTGGTGTTCAGAGGTGGAAAGCGAGAGATCCACAGGTGGATATATCTTTTCCTTGGATGGAGCTGCTATATCGTGGAAGTCGAAGAAGCAGACTGTACTCTCTCGTTCCTCCATGGAATCTGAATTCTATGCACTTGAAACTGCAGCAGATGAAGCAGAATGGCTTCGGGAGCTCATGTATGATCTTCCAGTGGTTGGAGCTCAGATACCGGCCATACCGATATACTGTGACAACCAGGTGACTGCGGCGGTGGCATCAAATGACCTCTTCAACGGGAAGAAGAGGACTGTGCGGTTGAAGCACAGGGCAGTACACGATCTTATCAAAAGAGGTGTAATTGCAGTGGTTGATGTTCGGAGTCAGGAGAACCTGGCAGATCCGTTCACAAAGGGCCTCAAGCGCCAGTTGGTCGATGACACAGCTTGTAAAATGGGCTTGAAGGCATTCTGATAGTGTGTCTTTGTAATCCTACCATAAAGTTTTATGCTATTAGTTCAAAGAAAAATCTACTAGGCATCTAACTTTTGGTTCAAAGGAGGATCACTGACTGGGAAACTATCAGGTAACAGTGGGTACTTGTTCTCTGGAACATGGAAGGGATACGGACCCATAACCACTGTTGTCTACTATGTATTTTTCTGCGAAAAAACAAATCCTGTGGAAGGTTGGCTTAAACGCCTTAATGAGTTCTCAGGTAGAGTGAATGTCTGGTGTGCTTTACAGGAAGCACGGTAGAGCAGCACTACAAGGAGTGAAACTCCATGCTACAGTGGAATGACTCCACCATGAGGTTCCCAGGTAGGGATAATGCCTCGGCTTTGTAAGCCAAGTCATAGCGGCGTAGCACCGCAAATAGGCAGGTAGCCTAATGCTGTATGACGTAATTAAAGAGTTGTAGACAGCACTACAAAGGGGAGGATGGCCCCATGTTACAGTGGCACGACACCATGATGAGGTACCCAGGTAGGGGTAAAGCCTCGGCATTACAAGCCATGTCGTTGCGGCGTAACACCGCAAGGAAGCCTTAGGCTTCATGCTGGGTAGTTTGGCACTACAAAGAGGCTTGTGACCTCATGCTACAGTAGTATGACACTACGATGAGGTTCCCAGGTAGGGGTAATGCCTCGGCTTCAGGCCATGTCATAGCGGCGTAGCACCGCAAGGAAGCGCAAGGCTTCATGCCATATCTTTTTAATAAAGAACTCACCTATAGTGTATGGAAAGAGATATCAGGCCGTCTCTTGAGGGTAAACTTGTAGACGCCCAAAATTATACACTAAAACCAGGCTGGCACAGGGCCTTTAATGTGCAGCCAGAAGCACACGTAACTACACTTTGTGAGTGGGAAGAATTACAATTGTGGTGCAGAATTCAAGGCGTAGTCCATTCTTGTATCACATTGTTATTTAACCCATGCGGGAAGATTCAAGTCGTCAGCGACATCTATCCTAATGCAAAATGGACAGTTACTGTGGGGAACGCTCAACTCTGGACACATATATATGTTGTGATATGTGGGGGATTGTTGGTGCTTTCTTTGGTGCTTTCTTTACATGAAGAGAGCTTGCTCTCAACATGCCTTGTAAATTTTAGTCCCACATCGGAAATGCACCATGAGTTATCTCAACATATATACTTGGGTGTGTTGTTGAGAGATGCACATGGGGTGGTGACCCTAAGGAGGGAACCATGTGGGTGATTTTACTAGGAGGTAAGAATAAGGCTCCAAGGATTAAGCATTAATGCTTTTGTCATTCTCTTAGATTAATTCCACTTGGACCTAAGCCCCAAAGGGGCTTAGCGACTCGAACTCGGACTCGGGCTCATGGGCTCATGAGGCGTAATGTGGCGTTTTGTTGGCGCACTTAGCACGTCAGCAGTCATGCGGTCTTTATGCGGCTCATATGCGGCCATGCGGTCTTATGCGGCTCATATGCGACCTCATGCGGCCATGCGGCCATGCGGTTCATGCGGCCATGTGGCCCATGCGGTCCATGCGGCTCATGCGGCTCATGCGGTCCATACGGCTCATGCGGCACATCATATGCGGCCTCATGCAGCTCATGCGGCTATACGGCCATGCGGCTCATGCGGCTCATGCGGTCCATACGGCTCATGCGGCTCATGCGGTCCATGCGGCTCATACGGCACATGCGGTCCATGCGGCCCAAGCGGTCCATGCGGCCAGGCTGCTGCTGCTGCTGCCGCATGGAGGGCTACGCTGACTGTGCAGATTTTAAATCGGTTATAGAAAGGGTGAATCAATGCGATTAATTCAGATCCTATCTTTGTGGGATTTGAATTAATTTTGTTACTATATTTGTGGGATTTGAATTAATTCAGTTCCTATCTTTGTGGGATTAGAATTAATTCGTTGCTATCTTTTTTGTGATTTGATTCAATCTTTCCATAACTGATAAGGCGGCTAGGGTTTCCCCCCTCTCTCTATAAATACTCTCTTCTGGCCTCATTTGTGACCACCACGAAAATACAAGTCAGAAAAGGAGAAAGAGAGAGAGAGTTGCTGCCGCCATTGCAAGTCCATCCGAGGAGTCAGAACAGAGGTGACATCGAGCGTTCCACAAGTTCTTCAAACTTGCTGGTTCCTGAAAGCAGATCGTGTTGGGCGAATCTTGCTTTGAGCAACGGTGTTTTGACACCCCAGCATTGTTCTTCTTCTTCTCATCTCTCTAGATTATTGTAACTTGTTCTGTCCCAATTGCAACACGTTTGCAAGGAAGAACAAGTGATCTTCTCTTTGCTATTTTTCTCCTTCATATTGTAATTTGGCTATTTAGTTTTATTCGTAGATCTTGAGTTTGATCATCACAAAGTTTTGTGTGACATCTCAGATCTCGATTGCATTAGTTTTCATCTTTGATCAAGCCCCCGGGACTAACAGCATGAGCCACAAGGCAATGTCTTGTTTATGTGGCAAAATTATATTTCAAAAGACAATGAGATAGAAAAACTCTCTCCAATGCAAAAGTGTTGAGGAGACAATAAAAAGTATTTTTTCCAACTTCCAAGGCAACTCCTCCACTTCTTCAATTTTTTTATAAATATTTCTATTCATAATTGATGATGTGGAGACAAAGTCATTGTGAAGTGCATTGTCTAGATCTAGACAACAAACTTCACATTCTCCTTGCCATGTCATTGCCATGTCAACTTCATGTTTTATTCTACATTTGCATTGGAGAAGAATTTTTGGAATGAAAGTTTGTCATTCCTATGTGGCAACCATTTTTTCTAAACTCACAATAGGGTTGGAGATGCTCTTAGGTGAATGCATTTGGACATGGCTTGATGCCATTCTTAGAGCATCATTAGTGACTCATCGCCGGTTCTAATTTTCAGATTCAGAAATTTGAAGCTCATTTTGTTAAGTAATAAGTTTTATCTCAGATCCTAATTTTTAAATTTTTGGTCCCATTCCACCCATAAGATCCAAGACTTGGGTCTCCCAATTTCTAGATTCTAAAGTGTAGGAACTCATTTAGAGTAGTAACATCCATCCTCGGCTCCACTTTCTATAATCTAAATTTTATATTTTTTTTTCATATTAATTTTTGACCACACAGTCTTTGAAATCGATGTTCATTTTATTATTTTTTACTTTTTTTTATAGAAGTACAATTTATTATATATATATATAATTTTAATTTGGACCTCAAAATAAAATTTGAGTACCATATACTAATAATGCTCTTAGCCTCTGTAGGGAGGATTAACCATGAGCAATATAATCTTCCAAAAAGAAAGTCCATGTAACATGTACAGTTGTAATTTGTACATCTCAATGTAGCAAAACATCAGTTTTGTGCTATAAATAATTAGAATAATACTATTTGTACCTCCAAATTGTACCTCCAAATCGTCCCTCCTTACGTGGCAGCTGACGTGATATGTTGATGTGGCTGCTGACATGATAAATTTTAAAATTCAAATTAAAATTAACATTAAAATTAATGTTAACATTAAACTTAATATTATTGTTAACATTAATAATAATAATAATAATATTAACATTAACATTAACATTAACATTAACATTAATATTAATATTAACATTAATTAATATTAACATTAACATTAAATTAACATTTAATTAATATTAACATTAAATTAATATAGACAAAATTGGGTAATTAACTTTTTGGGTTAAAATTTGTCATGTCATCGGTCATGTCAGACGACACATAATATTATTTAACATGTCACGTCAGCTGCCACATAAGAAGAGATGCATTGGAGGAACAATTTGGAGGTACGAATAGCATTACTCAAATAATTAATACTCCACTCACAATGATACATCACACTATTACTATGTTAAAGTAATAATATTATATATCACATTTTCCAATACATATTACAAACAAGAAGGGCTGAAGCCTTGTTAGCAATCACCCGAATAAAACTCGTATTATACGCAAATTTTTCCGTATCTTTCAGAAACGTATAATACTTGCGTACTTTTGACAGATTCAAATCAGTACGTAAATTTTAAGCATGAAAATTTTTAAACGTGTTCCGTATAAATTACTTAAAAAATTGGCACAAAAAACATGTGGAAATATGTTTAATTAACTAAATTTGACAATATATTTAAGAATGTGAGATTTCTAACATCAATATTTTCATTTTTTGAATATTTGACCGAATTTTTGAACATATTTTATTTGTATTGAGCCGATTTATACTCGTACGTTTGTCATCCCGAATTTTTTTCGTTTGCCGAATTGCTAACAAGGGGCTGAAGTACTCTCAGACTGGGGGTGTGTTTCAGTCCATCATTTTTTTTTCCCGCAAGTTAACTCACTTTTTCTACTTAAATTTTTTATTCCGTTCTTACTTAAAAATAAATATATTATTTAATTGGACACAAGAAGAAACCCATGTTGATAAAGCCAGCGAATATAAGTATGAATATAATATAAAAGAAAATAAAGATAAATTTTATATTAGTTTAGATTTTCTTAACACAAATTATTCGTGTTTGAGTATTAATGTGTACTTTGAATAATAGGTTTACCTACCTCTGGATAATTGAATTCCTCCTAGACCAGTTTAAAAATGATAGATACATATTCGGGTGTGTAATTCAAATTCAAATACAGATCAGGATAATCTAGCTCGACTGCACCATTTTTATCATGACAAATGTAATGTTGAAATAGATCTAGGTCCCTCCAATAGCGACTATATATAAGGATATCTAATCTTGTATTACAAGTCATCCATGATATATAGTAGAATCTTATAGCCACATTTATTAGGACCGACCTAGAGGGTAGGCGAACTAGACGACTATCCCAGGCCCCTTAATAGGCAAAGCCTCCAGGACCCAAGGTTGGTTACTGGCACATCCAGCCATTGCAATAGGAAAGCTCAAATATGCATTTAAATAAGTAATCCTTAGTAACAAGTTTAATATGAAGTCTCATAGTAAGTTTAGTAACCAAAATCACAATAGTAAGTTTAGTAACCAAAATCACAATAACAAGGTTCGAACAATAGATCAAAAAATATATTGAGAAAGTCATTGCCATGAGACCAACTAATTTAATTGTTATTATTTTCCAAATATTTTTTATTATTCTAACAGTTACTTAGTCTTTTTATCTCCAAATGATTTTATTTTTATTTGTCTTGTCAGACTATTAGAAGAAACGTCAGTGTAAGGTTATCGAACTAGTTAATTTCACTACCAAAATTTATCGTTTTAGCGACGGCCACATCCGTCGCTAAACCGACGGTAATTACTATTAGCGACCGATAACCGACGAATTTTGGCCAAAAAAATCCGTCGGCAATCAGCTCGTCGCTAATAACGGTCCGTCGCTAAGTTGTCGTCACATGACGGAATAGCGACGGATTGTCGACATCACAATACGAAGCATTAGCGACGCATTTTCGACGGACTGTCGTCCATTTCAACTATTAAGTACTGAACTGTGTAGACAATAGCGACGTAAAATTCCGTCGGTAACCCGTCGTAACAGCGTATCATATCGTATCGTTCCGTCGCTAATCCGTCGGCATTCGTCGGTAACTAACGACGGATTGGCGACGGCGTTCTGACGGAATATCCGTCGATTAGGTTCTGGAAATGCTTGGCATTTCCAGCACCATGGCGACGGAAGAGTAGTCGCTAATCCGTCGCGACCGCGTCGCCACAGCGATGGATTGCTGACTGATTATCCGTCGCCATGATTCTGAAAATGTCATGCATTTTCAGAACCATGTCGACGGATTGTCCGTCGCTAAGCGGTCGCTAGATAGAGCGACTGCTTAGCGGCTGATTATCAGTCGCCCTGGCGACGGATTGTCCGTCGCTATTCCGACGAAGTTTATACCACCAGAACCTTGCCGACGGATAATCCGTCGATCATCCGTCGCTACCTGGAACACTTTAAAAACTCCAGATAGCGACGGCTAATCGGTCGACAAACCGTCGACAACTGGGATTATCCGTCGCTAAACGGTCACTAGTCCGTCGCTAACTGAGTTTTTTGGAAAAAACAATTGCAGCACTTTCCCTGTTCACAAATATATGCATAAACCAAACCAATATATAATGCACACCAATTATCCAACAATCACACAGACCAAATATATAATGCACACCAATTATCCAAGAATCACATAGACCAAATATGCACATACGAATTTAATACACACCAATTATCCAAGAATCACAGACCAAACCAAATTAATAGAAAATAAATATCAATTATCCTAAAGAGTAATATAATATCCGGTGCTATAAGCCGATTATAGCACAATTAGTTCAAAGCTCTCACAAATAATCCAAATTTTCTTAATACAATATTTTAAGAAGGAGGAGGTCGATTGTCCGTTCCCGTATTCGACCGACGAATATACTCCTCCACAAGGTACGGAGGCAAGGCGTCGTAGACACTGCTCGGAAGTCGGCAAAGCTGTTCTGCGGACATGAGATCCATGAGTGTCGTCACAGTCGTAGGCGGTACCACAGGGGCATCAGGGTTGAAAGAAAGATGGCCCACGGAAGACGGACCGACACCTGCAGTCGACGGACCAGTAGAAGACGGACGAGCACCATCAGTAGACGTACCGGCAGCAGCAGACGGACCGGCAGCAGCAGACGCAGGCAGAAAGTGCGTGGCAAATTGCTCCCGCAAGGACGACAGCGCCTCGTGCAGCTGCATAAGCTGCGACCTAACATCATCGTCTGTCCGGGCCACGGGAGGAGACGGTGTCGGTGGAAATCTCTACGTCGCCATATGCAATGGTCCTAGGGAGCCGACTCCGTACAAGAACCCTTTCTTAAAGCCGTCGACGGTATCTACGAACAAGTCGTTCCGAGCGGCCAAAGAAGAGGGCGTCCGGAAGGGCATCGTTTCACCGACATCCTCGGTGTCAGTTAACTGAGCCCGACTAAGGGCCTCACGATACGCAGCCTATCAAATGAATGTGTTTATATTATAAGATTTACCTAAGTTGTAATCTAAATCCTATGTTTCACTAAGTTAAGTGTGAATCCTAAGTTTACCTAAGTTATAGTCCGAATACTTTTAATTCTAACGTTAATCTCATAAACATAAGTACTTACATCAGTCTTCTTGGCCCTCTCGTCGAAGAAGCTCCCGTCCTTCCGTCTTTTGTGCGTATGCTGGAACACGTCGTGCATGGTGACCGATTCTGGCGCCCTTCCCTCCTTCACCGCCCGTTGGGCCTGTATACGAAATTTCTGTAGAAACTAATTAACTCCTTTAATTAATAATTCCTAATTCGATAGTGAAATAAATTTACGGTTGCTCACAGATCTGCAAGTGTCGCTGCGTGGGACCTTGATCCCCCCGTATGAAGGCCCGCGGCAGATCGGTTCACCTTCGCCTTCTCTGATTTCTCCTTGTACGCAGGGGTATCCATCATGCCTAAGAGGTCCTCATAATACTCCTGCCGGACCCAAGTCGGCCTCGTATGCCCCATTTTTAGGTCATGAATCATATCCCGTATCTTCTTCGAGCAAGCGCTTCTGTAGGTCCTGCGGATCCCCTCCTCGCGATGGGGGGGCCACTAGTACGTTGTCTAACACAGAAAATCAATTATCATGTAATTTAAAAAATGGTTGATTAAAGAATTACATAGACTTAACCAAAAAAAATATAGATATAAACCCTCAACTCGTCGAGCCAGACGTACTGCACGTTTGGGGGCACCGACGAAAAGTTGAGGTAGGGACCGTGGAAGTTAGCCCTGATAATTTCTCCAAGGGCCCTGCCAACAATAAACGGAAAAACCTACAAAGAAGAAACGACTGGATTATTAACTTGAATAAATGAAAGAAATTTAATAAATTAACTTAAATTTACTTACGAGGTCCCTGCGGGCCATAGCTCTCGTCGGAACTCGCCTCTCGGCCTCTCTGGTGCCGTCGGAGGATCCGCGGGTCCGCGTATGTACTCCCCAGTAACCGGATGGAACCGAGTATGGGGGTACTCCGGGGCCCACTGTGCAGTAACTGGGGCATCCCCTGGTGGATCCGCTGCTGGTGGTTCCGATAGCGGATCGGATCCGCTAGCAGATCCGGACTGATGCCTCGATGAAGTGGTCGATCGAGGGTGGAATGCGTCTGTGCCCGGGGTACTCTCTGGGTCGGGCTCGCTCGATGGGGTCACATCCCGGGAACTTTGAATGCGACCACGACCACCAGCACCAGTACGACCACGACCACGACCCGTACCACCACCACCACCACCACCACGACCAGCACCACGACCACAGCCAGCCATCATGACCTGTAAATAGAACACATAAACATAATTAACAATATAAAAGTATAAATGGATATAAAAAACTAAACTAAAATATACATACCACCAGTAGGGAGACGAGTGCCGCCGTGACGAAAAAGACTAGGAGTGTCATCTGCAATAAGTAAATAATCGAATGAAAAAAACATGAATTCACGTAATTGCTTTTATGAGGTCAAACTTAATTCACGTAATTGGAAGTGTTTTTACTATACAACAATATTTAACTTAATCATCGTCTTCGTTCTCATCCTCGGCCTCGTCTTCATCATCATCCTCTTCATCCTCATCCTCATCCTCATCCTTATCTTCATCGTCGATTTCATCTGTATCCTCATCCCCATCAAATTCTTCTTCTTCTTCTTCTTCTTCTTCTTCTTCTTCTTCTTCTTCTGCCTCAAAATTTGGGACAAGACGCCTCTTTCTTCCCTGGTTGACAGCTAAGTCTTGTGTATCAACCTTTTCCTCCCCTCTATTTTTCTCAATAATATCTTCAACATCCATTATATCTGAGTGTTGTCCCAAGTATTGGGACTTTTCGATCTGGTCCTCTTAGTATGCTGGATCTCCAACGTTGAATATATTTCTAGATTTAATCTTGCATACTGCCCACCAGTCAAATCGATCTCTACGACGCCTTGGGTAGCTTGTATAGTAGACTTGAACAGCCTGATTTGCTATCGCAAATGTATCGGACCCTCTATACCTCCTGCGATGATTTATATCGACGAATCCAAATTGTTTATCGATTCTCCAACCGATATTTGGTGTCGTATCGAACCACTCACATTTGAACATCACAATATACATATCATATGGGCTAGTATATTGTAAATCTATAATATCCCGAAGCACTCCATAATAGTCAAAGTCCGGCTCGTCGTCATAGACGGTGCCTCTTATGCAAACACCGGAATCCTTGGTATTGATGTCGTCATTGATAAATTCGACATTTATAGCATTCTGCGTTGACTTAAACCTGAAGCCATTAACGACATAGCCTGGCCAAGTCTTTATTTGCTTCTTCGGTCCCAGTGCCAGATAACGAACACTCTCATGAGTGAGTGTTGTTTCAGGCTATAAAACCTGTAAACAAATATTTATAATTTAAATGTTTCAGATTATATATTAATAATCTCAATTATAATCACAGTTACTTACGTATTTGCGAAACCATGACGAAAATGTACAATCAACCTCTCTTTGAAGTCCTTCATCGGTAATATCGGGTCTCCTTATTTTGATTTCATCTCTAAATACACTATTAGAGAAAATAAGAATATATAAGTGTAGTCACTTACTTCATCAAATTCGAAATTATAACGAGTGCAAGTGTACTGACTTACTTCTCCAAATCTCTCACTTCTTGTATGTCACAGTTTAACAAGACATATCGGTGAGCGGCATCATACTCGTCGTCTGTCAACCACCGTCTTTTACTAGCCCCAACAGGCTTGCCCCTTACATTGAATCTTCCTCCATCCTCAATGTCCTCGTCATTCCTTTGAGGTCTATTTCGATTTGTTTTAACATGAGTATCGAAATAAATGGAGCAGAAGTTTGAAACCTCTTCGATAAGATATACTTCGCATATCGAAGCTTCTATATGAGCTTTGTTGCCAACTTTCTTCTTTAGATGGTGTAGGTATCTAGAGAGACAAATTATCTTGAGAATTAAGAAAGAATTTTAAAATAAATAGAAATTCAACTTAAATTATATCGATATTTATGTACCTTTCAAATGGGTACATCCATCGATAATGAACAGATGCACCGACACGGGTTTCGTATGCTAGATGAATCGGTTGATGTTCCATGCTGTCGAAGAAGCCAGGAGGAAATATTTTCTCCAACTTGCAAATTGTTAAGATAATCTTCTGCTCAAGTTCAACCATGTGTTGCACAGTCAACTTAGTTGAACAAATATCCCTAAAAAATATTGATAGTTCGGCCAACGGAACCCATACAGCAGAAGGCAATAACTCTTTCAAAGCAATGGGTAGTAATCTTTCCATAAACACGTGGCAGTCATGACTCTTCATTCCCGTTAACTTGCGTTCATTGAGGTCAACGCATCTAGACAAATTCGACACATAGCCGTCGGAAAATCTTAAAGTAGATACCCACTTGCAGATTATTAATCTATCTTCCTTGCTCAATGTGTATTGTGCTATCGGCTTACTTAATTGTCCAGCAGCTCCCCTTTGTATCAAGTTCAGATAAGGACGCTTGCATATTTCGGCAATGTCTTGTCTTGCTTTTGGATTGTCCTTCGTCTTTTCTTTAATGTCCATGACGGTATTGAAGACATTATCGAACACATTCTTTTCGATATGTATAACATCAAGATTATGCCTTATAAGATTATCTTTCCAATAAGGCAAGTCCCAGAAGATACTCCGTTTGGTCCAGTTATGGGTTTGTCCGAACCCATCGACACGATTGTTCGATGGATCTTCCATTACAGTGGAGAAATCTTTTACATCTTCCCAAATATCGTATCCCGACAATCTGGCAGGCGGATGAGAAAATTCTTGTTTTCCAGCTCTGAATGCGTCCTTGTTCTTTCTCCAAGGATGACTCGCAGGCAGAAATTGACGATGACAATCAAAGAAATAAGTTTTTCCTCCATGCTTAAGGCGGAAAGCCTTACTATTTTGCATGCATATCGGAAAAGACAGGGTGCCATGAGTACTCCAACCCGACAGCATACCGTATGCGAAAAAATCATTCACTACAACAAAAAATCCTTTTAATGACGGCTAAAAAGCGTCATTAATGACATACCATGACGCTTTTTTTTCTTCAAAGCAACCGTTATGAAAATGGGTGTTATAAATGTTTTTTAAAAGCGTCATAAAGAAACCGTCATGAATAGTTTATATAAAAGCGTTATGAATAGTTAATATATAGTGCACAATTCAGAACAATTTTAAAACGTCATGAATAGATAATATGTATAGGCTCAATGCAGCACATTTATAACACTTTATACTATTCAAATTAGCATATCCAAATCAGTCCATATAATTGCCAGGCCTAAAAATTAAATTAACATTATATATCATCATCTTTATTACATTTCTCAAAATAGAGTACATATCAACATCTTCATTACATTCTCAAAATTGAATATCCAAATACATATATAGAGTACATATTACATACTCAGAACTGTAATCATGCACTTAGGAGAGATTTGTCTCTGAATTATCTGAACTCCTATCTTTTGATCAAAGTTGGCAGTTTGCAGCTTCTCCAGCTCCCTTGATGCATAAAGGAGTGCAACACCACCACCTGTAAAGGAAAGTGTGATGCTTCATCTCCCACAGAAAAATGAGAAGTTACCTGTAAAGGCCAGAATGGGAACACTAGTACCTGGAACAATTCCCTCCTCAACTGCAGCTTTGGTTGCATTCAGAGCATCAGTCACTCTATCCTTTTTCTCATTAACTTCAGTTTCACTGGCACCTCCAATCTGAATAATAAGTTCCAAATAATCCTTCAGGAAAACTACTTCCAAGAGAGCCCGGATCAGTTGAGCTAAGAGAATAATTACACAATATCTTCTTTCTATAGAAGCAATACCTACTTTCTCCAGAATAAAGTTTTAATGACTAACAAATTTATAAATATGATGTTGTTGCTTAAACCTGCTTTGTAAAAAGCACAAGATACTTACAGAACAACTAGGTGACCTAAAAGTATAACAAAAATTGCAGGTATGGTTTGTCAGATCAATCTGGTGTTTCAGCAATGTGGCTCCATTGAGGATAAGATATTTGCAATAGAGATCAAGAGCTGAACCACAAGGAACAGGATCATATAGATTAAGGCAGGGCAGAAGGAGACGAGGAAAGTTCAATGCTTTGCTAACAGAGAAGTTGGCCATTACAGAGCTGAATAGTGATAAATGATTTATGTAGCCAATCAATAAAATTAGGATAAATTCTTTGCTGTGTACAAGGAAATTAAAAGAATACAGCTGTATTTGAAACCATTTGCACCCTTGATGTGCTTACTGAAGGTGATGCTAGAAGAAATTTCAGCAACCTTGCCGGTGATGCTCACAGAAGTGCATCATTTTCTTACCCTCCTAGTTTTCCTTTTCTTACTCGTCAATTATGCCGATATAATTTAATCATTAGTACCAATATGTTAATAAAAGTGGATAATTTTAACATATAATCAGAAACTTACTTTACTTTGCAGGTTTTGAATAGTATGAAAAACACACGGAAAGCGTAAGGAATTCTAACCTACGCATATATCCTAAGACACAAGAATTCATCATGAAAAAACATAAAGGCCACGAACATCAGACGTGATAGCAAAAAAATTGGAAGTCCTGAATTGAACTATCAACTAATAACAGAATGAAATAAAGAAAGACCTTAATTGTATAAATATACAGTAGATAAAACTACAGACTTTCCAACATATCTCACCTTCTTGCAGGTTCCAAGCATGTCGCCTTCTATCTTTTCAAGGTTCATGCCGAGTTCTTCGGTAATTAACTGCAACGCACAATGACAATTAATAATTGTACTCAACCACAGATGATCAAAAATAGAAAAGAAAACAAAAAATAGAACTCACGTCCCCCCGGTAAGAGTAGCAAGATCTTGCAAACCAGATTTCCTGTTCTCACCAAACCCAGGAGCCTTGATAGCACAAACCTATATATTATCCATATTTACCGAATCAGATCCTTCAGTAGTCAAATTATATATGATTAAAAGATTGACACAGCTAACGGATAAAAGAAGTTAAAGACCTTGATCCCTGCACGAAGCTTGTTAAGAATGATAGTTGCCAGTACATCGCTTTCAATATCCTCAGCAACAATTAGAAGAGGCCTTTGTGCCTAAAAAAAATTCTGCTATGGAGCTTTCCTAACCAACCTTATTCTGATTGGAGAAGGCTGGTATTATAATGATGATTGCACACATACCAAGTTCGATAAGATAGTCTCCAAAAAAACTAAGAACAAAAATTGGAATAATTGGTACCCCAAAACATCGACCTCTGTACAGAATGTCCCAATAAAACAGATGATTAATGTACCTTTGGCAGCATCATAACCTAAGTGGAGAAGCATCACACTAAGTCGAGATTGTCCTGTTCCAAAACAGAGACAAATGCAAAAAAAAGTCAATAACTAAACAGGAATATAATTTTAAAAGTGGTAGATATATAATTCCTAAACCCTAGGTTCCCTAAAAATAATTAAGACAGCAACCTTTTCCTCTCATATCAAACAGAAATTAAGCATCAATAAAGGAGGCATAGAATTCGACTCGATCAGAAAGAGAAAAGGAATCACCTTGCTCCCTTCGACGGTGAACTGGAAGAGGCGGATCCCGCGGGAGAGAACCATGCGAACTCCTCCGTCTTGGTCTGCGCGGTGTTCACCAGCGGACCTCCATCACCGGCTTCAGGTCCTCCGACGACCCCTCCGATATGGTCGAGATCGCACCTCGGCTAAGATCCATCGATCAGAAACCCTAACCTAACTCTTGAGAAAATTGGGGGAGAAGAGGTTTGGAGAGATGCTGCTCGTTAGAAAATGGATGAGAAATGAATTTTCTCTCTCCCACTTAGCTTTTATACAGTAAAAATTACAAGTTTGCCACCGCTCTAAAGTATTAATGACGTTTGTTTTATAAACGTTATAAAAAGCCCAGAATTAGTCCAAACCGTCATAGAAAAAGGAATTTTTCAACTTGATAACGCTTATGTATCAGCCGTCATTAAAACTCCCTGTCGAGCGTCATTAAAAGGGTTTTTTGTTGTAGTGATTGATTGTCCACATCAGTGAAGCTCTCATTGAAAGTTCTGTTTCCTAGAAATATCATACGTCGTGACGCCGATCCCACAGCTGTTTTAGCTCATCCACCAACGGCTGTAAATATATATCGATATTCTTCGTCGGATTTTTGGGACCCGGTATGATAGCTGTCAAGAACATATAAGGAGTCTTCATACACATCCATGGTGGCAGATTGTAAGGGGTCAGAATGACCGGCCAGCAGGAGTTGAGATCACGACTGCCCGAAAGGGGCGAATCCATCAGAACATAGCCCCATGCGTACATTTCTGGGCTCTGCAGCAAAATCTGGATGGCAAAAATCGAAATATTTCTATGCCTCTCCATCCGAAGGATGTGACAATTCTCCATCGTCCTTTGTGCGTTCTTCGTTGTGCCACATCATGTGTTCTGCTGTATTCTGAGACATATACATCCTCTGCAAGCGCTTCGTGATCGACAAGTAATGCATATATAAGGACGTTTTCTAGTTGACTTTTCTTTTCCCTGACTTCCTTGTAACGATCCGCATTACAGAAGCGGCAACTTTCTACATCCTCGTTCTCCTTGTAGTACAACATGCATCCGTTGTGACAACAATCTATCTTGTCGTACCCATCCCAGTTATCGGACCATCATCTTCGACTTGTAAAAGTTTTTTGGAAGCTTTTGATTCCTTCGGTAACACCTCCTTCATTAGTTGTGTAATCCGATCATAGCAAGTTTGTGGCAAGTTAAAATCGGACTTTATGTTCAACAACCGCATCGTCACTGACAGTACGGAATGTGGATCACAACCAGATATAAAGAAGTTTCAGCATCCTGAAACATATCATAGAACTCCTTCGCCTCGGGATTAGGATCCTCCGGATCAAATTAGGCCCTGCCGCGTCGTACACCATATCTCGTGTAAGGTTCTGCACGTCTCCATAATCAACGGAGCATTCGTCGTCATCGACGACAAAATCCGCTGCAGCATTATCATCAAAAGCATAAGTAGCAGCATTCGCAACCTGTCTTTCGGCATATAGTTTACCTTGCGATGACCACAGGCCGTAATCACGTACGAAACCCTTACGGGTCAAATGATCTCTTACACTCACCACTTCTTCGTACGTCTATTGCGACAATTACGACATGGACACTTGATTTTGTTACCGTCCATAAACTGAGCTTTGCTCATGGCATACTTAAGAAACACTTCCACGCCTGCCTGAAAATCGTCACTCACACCTATTCTGCTCTCGTGTTGTCGTTTGTACATCCATGTACGATCAACGAAATAACGATCCATCACAGATTAGATGTAAAAATCTGTATAGTAAGATAAACTAAACAGAATTAGTATATAATCATGTAACTGGTGGATCCGCTAGTTCTAGCTCGAGAAGAGAAAAATCTAAATACGGTTTACTAATAGTTCGATACCGATAGTGCGATACCGATATCGATACCGATAGTGCGATACCGATAACGATAGTTCGATACCGATAGTGCAATACCGATACCGATAGTGCGATACCGATACCGATAGTTCGATACCGATAGCATGGTTTAAAGTATCGGCCGATACCGATCCGATACGGCCGATACCGATACGGTTTGGCATGTTCCGATCCGATACCGACCGATACCAAATATTGACCGATACCGACTATGGGGGTCTTTGTTCCGGTCAATTCGGCAAAACCAAAACTACTAAGAAATAACGCTGAAATATTTAAAATTATGCCTAAATGTATAAAAATATGTTTTTAAATGTAAATAATTTATTAATAATTATTTGTTTTCCGATACCAAAGTCCGATACTCCGATACGATACCGTCGATACTACCGATATCGCCGATACCAATACTCATAGGAATAGTCCGAAACCGATTCCGATACCGATTGTGAACCTTGACCGATAGTGCGATACCGATACCGATACCGATAGTGCGATATCGATACCAAATTGAGTCAATCTATCTATTTCTAAATTGCAAGAGTCCACTTCTAGGATATGGGAGCTATATCCTAAATATCTAGTCTAAAATTAACTTGGTTAGGATACTAGAGTGTCCTTATTATCTAGCAAGCACTACCTTAGTCTAGTCACACTAGCATTAATTACCTATAATTTCTACCATGTCTACAATCACATATTACACCCCAAGCCGTCCTGCATGCTAATAGGCACATATATATGTATATCACAGTTAGATGTATAGACCATGAACCCAAACACTGACTTATGCAGATGAAGAACTCGCACTGTCCTTGACACATGAACATATACACCATGAACCCAAACTCCATATTCACAGTTACTAATCCAAACACCACTAAACTAATTGATAACACCCAATATGGATAACACATTATTTAGCCAATATATAAACTCAGATGAATTTGATAAGCAAAGCCACCCACCGCCCCCGACCAAAGCCCGTCGCCCCAAGCCCGCCGCCCAGCCCCCGACGCCCCCGCCCCAAGCCCGCCGCCCCAAGCCCGCCGTCCCCACCCAAGCCCGTCGTCCAGCCCCCGACGCCCCCGCCCCAAGCCCGCCGCCCAGGCCCCGACGCCCCCGCCCCAAGCCAGCCGCCCAGGCCCGACGCCCCGCCCAAGCCCGCCGCCAGGCCCCGACGCCCCGTCAAGCCAGCCGCCAAGCCCCGACGCCCCCGCCCCAAGCCAGCCGCCAGCCCCCGACGCCCCCGCCCAAGCCGAATGTCCCAAGTCCGCTGCCCCCCCTACGTCGACACCGCGAACGAGATAGGAGAGAGAGAGAGAGAGAGGGGATTACCTTCGGAGAGAGGAGGGAGAGAGAGAGAGAGAGGGAGGAGGAGGGGATTACCTTCGGGAGAGAGAGAGGAGAGGACGCCGTCGCCGTTCACCGAAGCCGTGCGAGAGAGAGAGAGACAGAGAGAGAGAGAGAGGAGAGAGATTGAATTTGGGGGGAATGCTAAAAGTTCCCCCGCCTTTTCATTTAAGTCTGGAACATAAATTTAACGACGGAATAGCGACTGCTCATAATCCGTCGCCAAGTAGTCGCTATTATTGATTATCCGACTGAATATCCGTCGCTACGTAGTCGAAGATATGTCCCGCCAATTCTTTACACAACTTCCGCCAAATAATCGACTACGTAGCGACGACAGGAGATCCGTCGCTATAACACCGACACTCTAGCGACGGATGTGCGACCTTTCCTCCCCCTAAAATTAAAATAAAAATGGCAAAGGCGTGTAGTCGGTAATCAGTCGCTGAGCGGCCACGAAACCGTCGCTAATACCGACGGAAAAATTACGTCGCTAAAAATCCGTCGCTAAATGAGTGTATTTTGGTAGTATTTTTTATCATCTTTTTTCCTATTAATTTTAAAAATATTTTATTTATTGAATTGATTGATAAAATTGGTATTCGAGAAAATAAAATTCAAAAAATTCATCTATAAAAACTTAACATTTTTTATTCACCAATTCAAGAGACCTCACTTTTACATCCGTCCAAATAAATTCTTGGACCGGCCCTGCCTCTATTCTCTTCCCATATCATTATTGTTGCTAATGTTTTTTTATTTTTCTTTTAGCAAATGATATTTTAGAAACATACCATGCATATATACATATTAAAAACAAAAAAGAACAATACTATATGTTCCTATTTCATACAAGGAAGAAGTCACCCCTCAGCGGAGTACCTGACCGCGGTGAGCGTGACCTTATTGGTTGGTAAGTCTGGTGGTGGTGGTGTTGGTGAGGAGGACGGATAACAGATCCGATTGGGCGGGAGAAATAGATCGGAGAGCGGACGTGTGGTGATAGCGACGTCTTCGTGTCAGGGGAGCTGATGAAGTAAGTGCCCGAGGAACACGGGGAGGTTGCTTTTGTCCCTTCCCTCTGTTCAAGATTCTACATTTCAGCCCCTTGGAAAAATTAAATTGACAAAACATCCCCACCTTTTTGCATGGAAAATACTTGATCTTCCCTCTTTAGCTTTTAGTTAAAAAAATGGTTGAGGAGCGAGGATCGATAGATTATGACCAAACGTGGTTGAGAATATGCTTGACATTTATTATATATACTAGTAAAGTACACTATTATACGTGCAAAAAAATATTAAACAAATTAAATATAAATTTGTTATAAAAAATTGTCATTTTTAGGAATTGAATTCAAAAAAAAAAAAATACTTCACACCTTAACCACGTTAGAACTATTTAGTAATAATAACTAGTTAAACACTTAATTAAAGTATTTTTTTAATAAGTAATAAAATATTTTATGTAGTTGTTCAGTTATTTTTTATTTTTTTAATTTATTTACATGAATGATGATATACATGTCTTTGATGGCTAACTTTTGAGCCGTTTTCAAGCTGTATTATATAGTAGAAGTTATACATATACATACATAAGAACTTGATTGTCTCGTTTTCAATTTGAGAAACAGAGCTTAGAATTCTTAACATATATATAGTTCCAACTTATTATCTCATAAAGAAAAATTATTCTTTATGACAAATGAACTGTAGCCCTTTTTTTTACTGATAAACATTTGGTCATTTTTCAACTCTTGAATGTTAATTCATCTATGAAGGTATACTCAACTAATTAATCACTAATTTACAAATATTTACCCTGTCCAAGCTATACCACAAGCAAAATTTATTGAACATTTTTGTACATATATTAAATTATGTAAGTTTATTAATTTAATTTTCTAAAATTTTCAGCACATTAATAAATTAATAAATATAATAAATCTTGTATTTATTTATTTTGTTGTATAACGTTAAATTATGTTTTATATAATTTTTTAATATTTATTTTTAATACGTTTTTTTTCATCAACTCGGATTTTTAATATATAATAATCATATTTATTTTATAAATTTCTACTTTAATTTGATTGGTTTTGTCATTGCTTGTAGATTATTATAATAATGGATTTTATTTTTGGTTCGTATTACATATATTTACATGCATATAGCAGGAAGCCTAGATTATAATTAAATTTCTATTGATTTTTTTAAAGAAAGTTAAGAATAGAAAATATTATTTAATAAATATTTTATTTATAAAAATACTGTGCATATACCTGCTACATTGTTTGATTTACATATTTAAGAATCAGATTTGTTCAGGTCCAGATTAGCATTATACAATGGCAATAAAATAATCCTATCTCCTAAATATGATACTTTTTTTTATCCCCAAAAGGACTCAGTTAAATTGTGTCTTCCCGCATAAGATTTTTAGCCGGTCGTCATATCATTTCGGACTCTTCGTGTGGATCTTGTCCGCACTGGCTTTGTCATCATCGCCCTACACGCACACCTCCCGCTCTCTGTGCGCTCTAGAGCTCCACGAGACGGCGATGACGTCTTTCGATGCCCGCAACTCAACACCTCGATTCGCCCACAATGTCGATGGCGCCTCTGATGTCTTCACGACGCCTAAGACAGCCGATGCCGTCCAGCCACCCGTTTTATGCGCACGACGTCCTTACGACGTCTTCTCGACGTCCTTACGGTGCCGCTCGACGGCCGCGTAGTCGGCCGTCGTTTATACCCGTGATAGAATGTGTCGGTCCTCGACTGTCCGCGGCGTCCTAGCCGTTGAATTTTCATGCATGGAAGTCACATTTTGTCCTCAGATCGTGACCATTTTTTGTTAGTCCTCCGATGTTATTTTGTTAGTCCTCGATGTTGTGGATGTCCCGCATCGTACAAGCCAAGCTCATCATCAACTAAAAAATATTCGTTTTAAACTTAGGATCTCCTAATTTGCATAAAGAGAAAACTCCAGATTAATTTCAGATTTAGTCAAATATTATAAATCATAGCCATATTAGCAGGCTTAACGTGAGACTATAAATATGTGATTTTTTTATTCTGTCCTTTCTCTTTAAAATTCAGCAAACAGTCAACTTCTCGGCCACTTCTACGAACACCAGCAAAGCCGACTTCTCGGCCACTTCTACGAACACCAGACAAGGCAGCAAACAGCCAATTTCTGGCCACTTCTACGAACACCTCCATTTAGGGGTGAGCATTATTCGGTTTTGGACCGAAAATCGAACCGAACCGAACCGAATAAGAGATTCGGTTCGGTTTTAAAAAATTCGGTTCGGTTTTGAAAATACTAAATTTTCTATTCGGTTTCAGTTTTGGGTTTCGGTTTCGGTCCAAAACCGAAAACCGAATAAAAAAAATTAGTTACTATATATTATGTATATACTATATATACACACACATGTATTAATATATATAGGTATATACCGAATATACATATGTATATATAGGTATATACTAAATAAATTTAGGTATATTTAGTTATTATTATATTAACAAAAAAAGTGCAAATAAACCGAAAAATTGAATAAACCGAAAACCGAACCGATTTAATTCGGTTCGGTTTGATTCGGTTATGGATCAATTCGGTTCGGTTTCGGTTTTGCTTATTCGGTTTTCGGTCCAATTCGGTTATTGGTTTGGTTTGAACCGAATAAACCGAATGCTCACCCCTACCTCCATTGTCTTCTCCACCTCTTTCTTTGTCGTCTCTACTCATCTCGATTGTGTGCCAACATTTTTTTGACTTTGAAACCCTTGGATACGACTCTAAACTTTCTCCTATTCCACATTTAACAATAATAATTAGTTTGAATATTAATTTAAATACTAGTAAGGTTTTTTTTTTGAGGTGTCCTTTTCTTTGAGCTGGCGAGCAACGTCAAGAGAGAATTCGAACCGCATTCATCCCCACGGGACCTCGGGTGTAACCAACGGACTACACGCCCGCGGACATTTAAATACTAGTAAGTTGCTATTCAGATAGATAAAAAAATTCTAAATTATATACGAGTTGCATGACTTAGAGCATCCACAGTGATAACACTCAAAACCATACTCCAAATCACTTCAAACCATACTCCAATAATTAATTTTGGAGTATTTCCTTCATGTTGGTACACAATGGTATAGTCTAAATAAACACTCCAAATTGACAAGTGGCAACACTCCATTTGTTTTCCTCCTTATTTTTCTTTCATAATTGATAAGTGGCAACACTCCAAAAAAAGAATGAAGGAGAAAAGTAAATATGGTGGGCCCACAAGTAATATAGCTCAACTAGTGGACTCTCCAAATTTGGAGAGTCCCTTAACTTTCTACCATTTTTCAAGTGTGGCCAAGAGTCCATTGGAGCCATCAAGTGCTATAAAATTTAGCTAAAGACCAAATATAGCACTTAAAATTAATTTAACTTAGAAATAGATGTGTGAATTGTCGTACTCGAAAAGCAGTGTATAGAGGTACTATGAGTTAGAGCATCCGCAGGGGCAACACTCCAAACCATACTCCAAATCACTTCAAACCATACTCCAATAATTAATTTTGGAGTATTCCCTTCATGTTGGTACACAATGGTATAGTCTAAAAAACACTCCAAATTGACTAGTGGCAACACTCCATTTGTTTTCCTCCTTACTTTTCTTTCATAATTGACAAGTGGCAACACTCCAAAAAAAGAATGAAGGAAAAAATTAAATATGGTGGGCCCGCAAGTAATATAGCTCAACTAGTGGACTCTCCAAATTTGGAGAGTCTCTTAGCTTTTTACCATTTTCAAGTGTGGACTGTTATTCCTGGGGCTTGATCAAAGATGGTGAAACAGATGCAACAGAGATCTACAATGATATAAAAAAACCAAATAGCCAAATTACAATATGAAGGAGGAAAATAGAGAAGAGAAGATCTCTCGTTCTTTCTTGCAAACGTGTTGCAATTGGGACAGAACAAGTTACAATAATCTAGAGAAAGATTAGATGAAGAACAGTTGCTGGGGTGTCAAAATACCGTTGCTCAAAGCAAGATTCGCCCCACACGAACTGCTTCCAGGAACCAGCAAGTTTGAAGAACTTGTGGAACGCTCGAAGTCACCTCTGTTCTGACTCCTCGGATGGACTTACAATGGCGGTAGCGCGCTCTCTCTTCTTCTTTTCTGACTTATAATTTTCGAAGTACCCACAAAGGAGGCCAGAAGAGAGTATATAGAGAGAGGATGGAAACCCTAGCCGCCTCTTCAGTTATGGAAAGATTGAATCAAATCCAAAAAGATAGCAACGAGATTAATTCAAATCCACAAAGATAGCAACAAAATTAATTCAAATCCCACAAAGATAGGATCTGAATTAATCGTATTGAATCAGTCTTTCCATAACTGACTTGTAGTCTGCACAGTCAGCGGAACCCTTCATGCGGAAGCAGCAGCCTGGTCGCATGGACCGCATGAGCCGCATGGACCACATGAGCCGCATCAGCCGCATGGACCACATGAGCCGCATGGACCGCATGGACCACATGAGCCGCATGGGCCGCATGGGCCGCATGAGCCGCATGGCCGCATGGCCGCATATGAGCCGCATGCCGCATCAGACCGTATGGCCGCATATGAGCCGCATGACTGCTGACGTGCTAAGTGTAAAGTGTACCAACAAAATGCCACATTACGCCTCATGGGCCCATGAACACGAGCCCGAGTCCGAGTCCGAGTCCTAGTCCGAGTCGCTAAGCCCCTTTGGGGCTTAGCTCCAAATGGAATTAATCCAAGAGAATGACAAAAGCATTAATGCTTAATCCTTGGAGCCTTATTCTTACCTCCTAGTAAAATCACCCATATGGTTCCCTCCTTAGGGTCAACACCCCATGTGCATCTCTCAACAACACAACCAAGTATATATGTTGAGATAACTCATGGTACATTTTCGATGTGGGACTAAAATTTTACAAGGAATGTTGAGAGCAAGCTCTCTCCATTTAAAGAAAGCACCAACAATCTCCCACATATCACAACATATATATGTGTCCAGGGTTGAGCGTTCTCCACAGTAACTGTCTATTTTGCATTAGGATAGATGTCGCTGACGACATGAATCTTTCCACATGGGTTAAATAATAATGTGGTACAAGAATGGACTATGCCTTGAATTCTGCACCACAATTGTAATTCTTCCCACTCACAAAGTGTAGTTACATGTGCTTCTGGCTGCACATTAAAGGCCCTGTGTCAGCCTGGTTTCAGTGTATAATTTTGGGCATCTACAAGTTTACCCTCAAGAGACGGCCTGATATCTCTTTCCATACACTATAGGTGAGTTCTTTATTAAAGAGATATGGCATGAAGCCTTGCGCTTCCTTGCGGTGCTACGCCGCTATGACATAGCCTGAAGCCGAGGCATTACCCCTACCTGCGAACCTCATCGTAGTGTCATACTACTGTAGCATGAGGTCTCAGCCTCTTTGTAGTGCCAATCTACTCAGCATGAAGCCTAAGGCTTCCTTACGGTATTATGCCGCAACGACATGGCTTGCAATGCTGAGGCTTTACCCCTACCTGGGTACCTCATCGTGGTGTCGTGCCACTGTAACATGGGGCCATCCTCCCCTTTGTAGTGCTGTCTACAACTCTTTAATTACGTCATACAGCATTAGGCTACCTGCCTATTTGCGGTGCTACACCGCTATGACTTGGCTTACAAAGTCGAGGCATTACCCCTACCTGGAAACCTCATGGTGGAGTCATCCCACTGTAGCATGGAGTTTCACTCCTTATAGTGTTGTTCTACCGTGCTTCCTGTAAAGCACACCAGGCATTCACTCTGCCTGAGAACTCATTAAGGCGTTTAAGCCAACCTTCCACAGGATCTGTTTTTCTACAGAAAATGCATAGTAGACAATTGTGGTTATGGGTCCGTATCCCTTCCATGTTTCAGAGAACAAGTACCCACTGTTACCTGATAGTTTCCAGTCAGTGATCCTCCTTTGAACCAAAAGTTAGATGCCTAGTAGATTTCTCTTTGAACTAATAGCATAAAACTTTATGGTAGGATTACAAAGACACACTATCAGAATACCTTCAAGCCCATTTTACAAGCTGTATCATCGACCAACTGGCGCTTGAGGCCCTTTGTGAACGGATCTGCCAGGTTTTCCTGACTCCGAACATCAACCACTGCAATTACACCTCTTTTAATAAGATCATGTACTGTCCTGTGCTTCAACCGCACAGTCCTCTTCTTTCCGTTGAAGAGGTTATTTGATGCCACCATCGCAGTCGCCTGGTTGTCACAGTATATCGGTATTGCCGATATCTGAGCCCCAACTACTGGAAGATCATACATGAGCTCCCGAAGCCATTTTTGCTTCATCTGTTGCAGTTTCAAGTGCATAGAATTAGATTCCATGGAGGAACGAGAGAGTATAGTCTGCTTCTTCGACTTCCATGATATAGCAGCTCCACCTAAAGAAAAGATATATCCATCTGTAGATCTCTTGCTTTCCACCTCTGAACACCAGCCAGCATCACTGAAGCCTTCCACTACTGTCAGATACCCGTTGTAGTGCAGTGCATATGTCTGAGTCTTCTTGAGATATCTCATCACCCGCTTCACAGCTTTCCAGTGCTCAACTCCTGGGTTGCTTGTGAACCGACTCAGCATTCCCACGGCGAAAGCTATGTCAGGCCTTGTGGCAGTGGTTGCGTACATCAAACTTCCGATAATGCTAGAATACTCCAGCTGCCTGACGCTTTTCTCGAGTTTGGCTTCAGCTTCTGCTCACACCTGTATGGCGTATCGATCCCTGGAAGATCCTTATATCCATAGCGTGTGAGCTTCTTCTCAATGTAGTGAGATTGTGACAGCACTACTCCAGTGTCTGTCCGGATGATCTTTATGCCCAAGATGACATCTGCATCCTCCAAGTCCTTCATACTGAACTTGGTTGAGAGGAACTTCTTTGTCTCTGTGACACAGCCTATGTCCATGCCTAGGATTAGCATGTCGTCCACGTACAGACAAACAATGACTCCTCTTCCATCAGCGAACTTTGTGTAAACATTTGTCCGTCTCGCTGACTCTGTAGCCGTTTGACCTAATAACTTTATCAAACTTCTCATGCACATCTTGGGAGCTTGCTTCAAACCATATAATGATTTCACCAACTTGCAGACTTTGTCTTCAAGATCTTTGACGACAAATCCATCTGGCTTACATGTAAATCTCTTCGGTCAGCTCCCCATTCAGAAATGCTGTCTTTACATCCATCTGATATATCACCAACTTATGTATGCCTAGAGCGATTAACATCCTGATGGTAGTCATCCGAGCTACTGGAGCGTACGTGTCAACTATCCCCTATTTTTGAGAAAATCCCTTGGCTACCAGCCTGGCCTTAAACTTGTCAATAGTTCCAGCTGCCTTCATCTTCTTCTTGAAGATCCATTTATATCCGATGGGCTTTTCTCCTTCAGGTAGATCTACCAACACCCATGTGTTATTGGAGGTGATAGAGTCAAACTCGTCATTCACTGCCTCCTTCCAGAAGATAGCATCTCTGGTCTTCATCGCTCATCATAGGTAAGCGGATCTGCTTCCACATGATAGGTGACAAAGTCATCTCCGAAGTCTTTCGGTCTCCTCGCTCGCTTAGCTGACGGCTCTGCGAGTTCTGGTACAAGAGTTGTTTCATCAACCACAGCTTCTTCTTGGACTACTGGCCCATATAAGATTTCAGTCTCATTTGCACCTACATCATTTTCCGGAATGTCCGAAAGAATAATGTTTTATCTTTTGCAAACTTGTCTTCAAAATATTCAGCATCGCGAGATTCGATGATATGATTTATCTCAGTATCAAGAAATCTCCTAGCATCACTCTTCTCGGCATACCCCAAGAAGATCGCCTTCGTAGTCCTTGTCCCTAGCTTCTGAATCTTCAGATCTGGGAGCTTCACATATGCCAGACACCCCCACACTCGAATGACATTCAAGTTTGGTCTGACTTTGAACCAGAGTTCATGAGGAGTTACGTCCGAAGTTGCATATGGCACTCTTTAGAATAAAAGTGGCCGTCAATGCAGCTTCTCCCCAGTAGCATTTAGGAAGACCCGCGGTTAGCAGCATTGAGTTCATCATTTCTGTCAACGTTTTGTTCTTCCTCTCCGCTACTCCGTTGGATTGAGGAGAATATGGAGCAGTAGTCTCGCATATGATTCCATGTTCTTTGCAGAATAATGCGAATTCATGAGACCTGTACTCCCCACCTCGATCACTTCTTAACCTCTTGAGTTGTTGTCCAGTCTGCCGTTCAGCTTCGGCCCTGAACTCTCTGAACTTCTCGAAGGCTTCGTCTTTAGACTTGAGCAAGTAGACGAACGCGTATTTTGAGAAGTCATCGATGAAGGTTATAAAATACTTCATCGGCCTTCGTGGAGAAAAGTTTGAATTCACAGATATCGGAGTGCACCAACTCCAGAAGATCTGTGCTTCGATTGACCCGATGAAAGGGTTCCTTGTGATCTTCGTCTGAGCACATACTTCACACTTCTCCACCTTACCCCCATATTTGGAGATAAGTTCTAGACTAGATATTTTGTTAATTCTTTTACAATGAACATGTCCTAGTCTATTATGCCACAACTCAAGAGAATAATCAGAAAATGCAACTGTATTAATGTCATCAAACTGGTTGACAAGCTGAATTTTAAACATTCCTTCGGTTTGATAAGCCTTCCCGAAGTATGTTCCTTTCTTGAACATCACCATCTGACCAGCATTGATGTCCATCCTCAAGCCTGCGTTGCAGAGCAGGCTCCCAGAGATCAGGTTCTTGGCAATCGCGGAACATGCTTCATACCTTGAAGCGTCAGAGTATTCCCAGAAGTGAGTTTCAGTCCCACGGTCCCGATCCCCAGAACTTCAGCTTGGGCCTGGTTCGCCATGACAACCTTCTCAGATATCGGTTGGTACGTGACGAACCATTCCTTGCCAGAACAGACATGGCAAGTCGCACCAGTGTCTATCCACCAGTCAGAGTCAACCCCACAGTTGTGACCTGTGCGATCATAGAAAAAAGTTAGAAACCAATGAAACCTTATTAGGATCACCTTTCTCTGATTGTTTAGGCTTAGATCTGTATTCACTCTTATAGTGGCCTTTCTTGCCACAATTGTAACAAGTCACGTGGGACTTAGTCTTCTGCTTGAATGAAGGACCCTTCACTTTTAGATTAGTGAAGTCCTTCTTCTTGGGATGAGAAGCCGCCTGCTTCCCCTTGGGATCTCTCGTCTGCACTAGATTGGCTTTAGCCAACTGTTTGGACAGAGTGTCCACTTTTTGTTGGGAACGCATCTCGTCCTCAATATGGATCTCTTGAAGTAGATCTTCCAAGCTTATGTCTAGCTTCTTTCTGTGCATCCTTGCATAGAACACTACAACAAAAATGGTTAATAACGACACTTTATTGACGACACTTTGTAAATAAGTGTCGTTAATTATTTTTTATGACCACACTTTGTTAAAACGTGTCGTAGTATTGACATATTTACGATCAATTATGACACTTTTCTGAAAGTGTCGTAGACATGAATTCAATGACACTACCAAAATGTCATCTAATATCAAAAGATAAAATACAGCACCTTTAAGTTGTCGTCCTCAAATTATTTGTTCCCAAATTTTTTTTATCTTTGGCGCCCTTCGGGCAATTTATTTTGCCCTAGCTTCCTCTGAAACTTCTCTACTGCAGAGACTCTTTCCACTTTTCTTTCTTTATCCTTCACTTTAATTCTCTGGCGTATTTTTTTTGACTCTCTCTCTCATCTCCTCTCAATCCCCAAAATTCTATCGAAACCTTACCTTTCTTATTGGATCTCCTAAAACACTAAATTTTTTCCACCGATTCTTCTTCCCTAATTCGTTACTCAAAACCTAGATGGTTTCATCACTGGATGTCGTGTTCATGCACGATTGTCGGTCATCTCATCGGACTCCTCCATGCCCTGATCCGACTGCTAGGTCCAAAGGCATCACGCAACCTTCGTCTCGCCCGACGAGTACTACGGCATCTCCGCCGCCGCCGACGGGAGGACGATCATCGCCGTAGACGATGCGATGCATCTAATTTGCATTTTTTGTTCAATTGTCTTTGTTTAGGTGAATATTTTCATAGATGCTCATGTTCTCATGGTGAATTATATTACTTTTTTCATGTTTGCTGTATTTTTCATGTTATGTTAACCTTAAGTTGCATTCTTTCTTTTCAATTCCCATCACTTATGTGCTTTTTTGGGAAAAAAGTTGCTTTTTGGGTCCATCCTGTCAGTAATTATATACGCGGAGCAATTCATACACTGTACTGGCAGAAAGTTGTATTTGTTTAGCTCATTGCATAAGGAATTGCTGGTCTATATCTACATGATCCGTGTTAATCATATTTGAAACTTGGTAAAGTTGGCTAATTTGCTATTTTGGTTGAAATTTACAATCTTTGCTATGATAGCTATCAAAAATTTGACATTCTCTAACTAGTCAGGTACGATACAGTGATCGTAGCGAATAGGAAGAGCATCTTCTTGATTGATGGTAGTAGTAGCAAGAGCTAGGTTGCTGGACATGTTGATTGATACACTGGTCTATTCCGATAAAAGTTGTATTTTCTTAAGTTTATTCCGTAAGGAATTCTTGGTCCAGATCTGCAATCTTTGTTGGTCAGATATTTCTCTTATTAATTTTTAGTTATGTGTTATGCTATTTTGGTTGAAATTTGCAAGATTGGCAATGCTACCTATCGAAAATTTATATTTTCTGATTCACCAAGTGTGATTTAGTGGCCGTAGCAAATGGAAGGACTGAAAAAGTCACGTCGGGGTTGTTCAACCCTTTCGTCGCCCACCTCAAAGCTGCCAAGGATCAGATTGCCAGGGGGCTATTCCATTATACTCAAACCAGACCCGATGATCCATGGTCCATGGTCCATAAAGGGCACATTCGAAAGGTCCTCAGCTTCCTAAAGAGTGACATTGGTTATGTAATCGTCTCCATCGTAGTAATTGGTATCTGATTTTGCTATAACATTGTGTAGGTTTGTTCGGTTTGTGAGTACACCAGAAGTTCTGGATCGGGTATCAACCATAGGTTTGGCCAGTGATGCTCAGAATAAGATGCAAGTAAAAGTTATCATTAGATTGCACAACATAATAGCCCTTATCTAAAATTATTATCAATCTTTTCTTGCAACAATATAAGAGAATTGGTATACAGTTGCTCTTAATAACTGCATTATGTGTCACCCTCATTTCTCGTAATTCGTATTTATACTCGTATCTGATTTTTTAGCATGTATTTTTATTTTTTTCAACTTGTGAATTTCAGTATTTCTCGTATTTTGGGTTTTGTCATGGCTCGGTTTTAATTGGTTTGGATTGGTTTGGATTGGTTTGGTTGGGTTTAATGAGTATTGGATCACCATAGCCTATACTCCCCCTCAACACACCACCACTCCCCTCTTTATAATCCCCACCTACCACTCTCTCTCCTCATAACCACCATTTATTTCCTTCTTCTTCTTCTTCTCCTTCCTCAACACAACTCTCCCAACCCTAGGCAAGTGCATCTTGCCACTACATGAGAACCTATTTTCTTGGTCCATTAGCTAGATTAGGACATGGTGATCAACATTAGTTCTTGGCTTTTTGCGATTTGGTGTCTCCATTGCTCAAGATCCAAGTTTTCCTATTTTCGGATTTTGCATGGTTTGATCTACTTTAGTTGGATTTTATGGGTTTTTGATGCTTCTATGTGGAAGAGCTTTCAGTTTCACCCAAGTTGGAGCTTTGGAAATTCGGATTTGGAGTTCGAATGGCCAAGTTGTAGCTTTTGAAGCCTTGAGTTCAGCCATGGTGTTCATGCTGTTTGGAGAAGACAGTGAGCAGTGTACAGAGTTTCTTAGCTTACGCCTGAGCCTTGGATATGCTTCCTGTTGGAAGCGTATCTCCTTCAGTGTGCGTGACTTTTCACCTACGCTGCTCCCTGTAGCGTGCGTGACTTTTCAACTACGCTGCTTCCTTGAGCGTGCGTGACTTTTCATGTACGCTACTCCCTGTAGCGTGCATGACTTTTCACGTACATTGCTTCCTGTAGCGTGCGTGACTTTTCACGTACACTGCTCCCCTTGAGTGTGCGTGACTTTTCACACGCTGTTCTCTCAGCGTGCGTGACTTTCACGAAGACTGCTCTCTCAGCGTGCGTGACTTTTCATGTACGCTGCTCCCTTGAGCGTGCGTGACTTTTTGCGTACGCAGCTCCCCTTGCGTGCGTGACTTTTCGCGTACGCAGCTCCCCTTGCGTGCGTGACTTTTGTGTACGCTGCCCCCTGACCCCTTGCTTAACCCATTGGCTCTTGGAGTTTTGGTCTTATTTCTTTAAATGCTTGGCTCTTCCATAGCCCTGTATATTAATATTTATTAGATATTTTACGTCCATTTTATATCCTTACGCCTTTTGTCCGAACTTGATAATCATGAATTTACTTGATATGTTTGGAATTGATAATTGAGCATGACCTGATAAGTGGCCCGTCATGGCGCACTCCTGACTAGTACACTTGATATGATAACCTGACCTGATACATCTTGAATAGCTGTTGCGACGGCTACCTGACATGACATGATATGTATAATTAATCCTGACACCGTGGGCGATTGTGCTTGTACAAATAATCCAGTCATGTCTTGCATCATGTCTAGGAGGGGACTCCTGAGTACCACGGTCAGGAGTACCTACTGAATTGGACTAAGGTTAATAATTAGTATAATTCACTAGTCATGAAGAGATGTTCCACAGTTACAGCAATCCCGTTATCCCGGCCGTAAATGTTTGGACTTGTAGCCTGCCGACGAGTAGGGCACATTTCCAGCCCACTGTTATATGGGGCACCCTCCATTGTCACTTAAATGATTGAACTCTATTGTCACTATAATGCATTGTACTCTCCAGATTGTCACTATAATGATTGCCTGGATAACCTGGATAGCTGGGACCTGTGACTACTTGGAGCATCTCATTGCATCTTGCTAGTAACTAGGATTGTGATAAGCCTAGTTAGTTAATGTAGAAAGCCGTAGGCAATTATTGGCCGTGATTGCTTGGATGGAGTCTAGTCCAGTATATTATTGTCTAGAATCGATTGATTGTAAGATTGTACCAGAATGATTGAATGATTGTCACTCCAGATTGTCACTATAATGATTGTCACTCCAGATTGTCAATACAATATTGTCACTCCAGATTGTTAATTGACCTGATTTTTATATTTATTTGCCGATAAATGGTGAGAGAAGCCAAGTTCCGTTCAGACGAAGGGTTACAACCCCGGTCCTTGTTTGGTTTACGGGTTGTAACCTAGCTATCTGAATAGTCCTATGGTTATCTCATCGTATATCATCCTGTCATGCTTTTCCATATGTCTTGTCTTTTAGTGATTCTATGCAAGATTGTCTTTTATAATTACTCATCATGCTTTTCTTAAATTACTGTCCCTTATTATGCAATTATATTGTGCTAATTGCTGGCTTTGGTTCTTATTTTGTGGCCTCCTTTGTGGCACTTGCTCTTCTGGGGTCTGACCCAGCTGGTTTTGTATGGCCAGATACCGGAGCAGCAGCAAAGGATCTACCGATCTTCCCCGATGGTGGTCACCAGGCGTAACCAGGGCATCGTGGGTTTCTTTTGTTCTCCACTGTAATATTGTAAATTATTCTTTTGAGGTGTTTAGCCGACGAGCAAGTGTTAGCTCGATTGTACTTACTTACTGTCTGCCTACGGGCTGTAACATGATTGACAAGCCCCGGGGGTTGATCATGTATGACTAAACTCTTGCTAGTCTCACA
This sequence comes from Iris pallida, assembly GCA_029216955.1. NCBI lineage: Eukaryota > Viridiplantae > Streptophyta > Magnoliopsida > Asparagales > Iridaceae > Iris > Iris pallida. Next base: position 3,620,628 of record JANAVB010044214.1, read on the forward strand.
TTTTGTAACGACTAGCTTCATGATCATCTGGATATTAATTTTGGGACGCCTTACAATTGTATATTTGGTGATCTGATATCTTGTGATTATTATTAGTTGGTTGAGATTGAGACAATAGGCTATTTTATGACCTTAAGAGACTGATGGATTGTAGTGAAACCCTCACATATCTAGACAGCCGTGACCGTATAGCGTGTGGATTCCATTTTGTTATACGTAGCTGGCTATGTCTGCCCCCGCTCTCCAGTATTCTGGTTCTGGGGCGTGACATGGTTTAAGTGGTGGCCCATGCAGGTCTTGTTAATCAAGATGTGTGAGGTTTACCGAATAGATGTCTCAATCAGTACTCGCCCTTGATCTCTGCTCGTATCCTCTTGATTCCTGAAATTCTTGTCCTGATCACATACTTGTAATCGTTGATCTGTCCTGGTCCTTCCTTATTGTTCCTATGTCGTCTTCTTCAGCGGCATTGAACCTGGACCTGCCGATAAGCAAGGAGGAGCACCTCCCGTGGACCAGCAGCAACCAGAAGATCAGGTCCAGCACTCAGGAGCAGCCTTCCGAGTCGTACCTACTGGAGGAGAGCCGCCAGTTCAGCCAGTCCAGCCTGCAGATCCTGATGATGGCACTTTGGTGGGTCTCATCAGATCATTGTTAGCTTCCCAAGATCGTAGAGGCGATGCCTTGCACCAGGCAGTGGAAGATGCTCTGAATAGAAGTGGACCCCGAGGGAACAGTGCGGTCAACAGTTTTAAGCGCCTGAACCCTCCATTCTTCGATGGCAGCGAGGATGCCATTGCTGCGATGCTTGGCTACAAGACATAGAGATGATTCTCGAAGCCGCGAAGACTCAGAAGAAGAGAAGGTGGCTGTGGTACGCCTACAGTTATTGGATCTAGCCCGCAGTTGGTGGGCCGCACAAGTAGTGGGATTGACAACACCTGTCCCCTGGGCAGTGTTCAGCAAAAAGTTCCAGACCAAGTATTATGATGCAGTGGCTCGGTATGACTTGCAGACCAGGTTCAGTAATCTTAAGCAGATGGGGACGGTCGACGGATATGCGGCCGAGTTTTCTAGACTCAGTCGGTTTGCTTCCACCTTGGTGGCAACCGAGTTTGACAGAGCACAGAGGTTCCAGCAGGGACTTCACCTAGAGATTATATTGGCAGTAGAACAGTTTGAGCATCAGACCTATGATGCGGTGTTGTGAGCAGCAAGGAGGCACGAGTATACCTCCCAGAGAATAGTGGACAGGACCGGAGGTCGGAAGCGGTCCCATAGTCAGATGAATCAGTCTTCAGCACCAGCCCCGGCAGCTAGGGCTTTGACTATTGGAACTCTGAGGCAAGCAACCTCAGTTACGTCGATCCAGCACTCAACCCCGACGTACCCTCAGCAGAAACAGAAGCAAGTGCAGCCTTCCGCCGCGGGCTGTTCTTATTGTGGGAAGCCTGGACACGTTGTGTCAGAGTGTCGCAAGGCGCTGGGATTATGCTTGTTGTGTGGGGCACCGGACCATAGGATGGGGTCCTGTCCATTCAGAGTCGATTCAGCATCAACAGTATCTAGTCCCTCGGTTAGGGGACCAGCACGAGTACCAGCTCCAGTTCACCAGCAACAGCAGTTCCCGTTGTCGAGGCCATTGCCGCCTCAGGACCAAGTGTTCCAGCAGCAGAACCCGCGGCAGTTTGCCCTAGCCCAGGCTCAGGTTCAGATCGACCGAGAGGTATATGTGTCCTCTCATCTTGCTTTTCTACCGTCATTATGCGGGGTGCATGACGTATTTCATGTATCCTAATTACAACGGTACATCCGGACCCGAGCCATATCCTAGGTCATTCGAAACTGGTTATTGGTACCAACCTTCTCGTATGAGGATAGCCCGTGTCCCTGTTTGACCAAGGAGAGAGACCTCAAGCGCAAGACTATCAGTTTTGTTCATGTTGCTTACGTTCATCGCTCCTTGGGAGAGTCAAACGTGGAAGTATGAGGATGATATTCGATCACGTTATCCCTACTTGTTTGACTCGTGAGGTATAATATCTTCCTTATACCTTACGTTTTCCCTTTCTTGCTTGCATTGTATGATTGTATGATTGAATTGCTTAGTGTAGTTGTTGGTGCTTAGTATAGCTTATCGTGACAATCTAGCTCCTTGATTAAATTCGAGGACGGAATTCTTTTAAGGGTAGAGTTGTCACCCTCATTTCTCGTAATTCGTATTTATACTCGTATCTGATTTTTAGCATGTATTTTTTTTTTCTCAACTTGTGGAATTTCAGTATTTCTCATATTTTGGGTTTTGTCATGGCTCGGTTTTAATTGGTTTGGATTGGTTTGGGTTGGTTTGGTTGGGTTTAATGAGTATTGGATCACCATAGCCTATGCTCCACCCTCAACACACCACCACTCCCCTCTTTATAATCCCCACCTACCAATCTCTCTCCTCATAACCACCATTTATTTCCTTCTTCTTCTTCTTCTCCTTCCTCAACACAACTCTCCCAACCCTAGGCAAGTGCATCTTGCCACTACATGAGAACCCTATTTTCTTGGTCCATTAGCTTGATTAGGACATGGTATCAACATTAGTTCTTGGCTTTTTGCGATTTGGTGTCTCCATTGCTCTAGATCCAAGTTTTCCTATTTTTGGATTTTGTATGGTTTGATCTACTTTAGTTGGATTTTATGGGTTTTTGATGCTTCTATGTGGAAGAGCTTTCAGTTTCACCCAAGTTGGAGCTTTGGAAATTCGGATTTGGAGTTCGGATGGCCAAGTTGTGAGCTTTTGAAGCCTTGAGTTCAGCCATGGTGTTCATTCTGTTTGGAGAAGACAGTGAGCAGTGTGCAGAGCTTCTTAGCTTACGCCACTGAGCCTTGGATACGCTTCCTGTTGGAAGCGTGTCTCCTTCAGTGTGCGTGATTTTCACCTACGCTGCTCCCTGTAGCGTGCGTACTTTTCACCTACGCTGCTCCCTTAGCGTGCATGACTTTTCATGTACGCTGCTCCCTATAGCGTACGTAACTTTTCACGTACATTGCTCCCTGTAGCATGCGTGACTTTTTACGTACACTGCTCCCCTTGAGTGTGCGTGACTTTTCACCCACGCTGTTCTCTCGGCGTGCGTGACTTTCACGAACACTGCTCTCTCAGCGTGCGTGACTTTTCATGTACGCTGCTCCCTTGAGCGTGCGTGACTTTTTGCGTACTCAGCTCCCCTTGCGTGCGTGACTTTTGTGTACGCTGTCCCCTGACCCCTTGCTTAACCCATTGGCTCTTGGAGTTTTGGTCTTATTTCTTTAAATGATTGGCTCTTCCATAGCCCTGTATATTGATATTTTATTAGATATTTTACGTCCATTTTATATCCTTACGCCTTTTGTCCTGAACTTGATAATCATGAATTTACTTGATATGTTTGGAATTGATAATTGAGCATGACCTGATAAGTGGCCCGTCATGGCGCACTCCTGACTAGTACACTTGATATGATAACCTGACCTGATACATCTTGAATAGCTGTTGCGACGGCTACCTGACATGACATGATATGTATAATTAATCCTGACACCGTGGGCGATTGTGCTTGTACAAATAATCCAGTCATGTCTTGCATCATGTCTAGGAGGGGACTCCTGAGTACCACGGTCAGGAGTACCTACTGAATTGGACTAAGGTTAATAATTAGTATAATTTACTAGTTATGAAGAGATGTTCCCAGTTACAGGCAATCCCGTTATCCGGCCGCAAATGTTTGGACTTGTAGCCTGCCGACGAGTAGGGCATATTTCCAGCCACTGTTATGTGGGGCACCCTCCATTGTCACTTAAATAATTGAACTCTATTGTCACTATAATGCATTGTACTCTCCAGATTGTCACTATAATGATTGCTGGATAACCTGGATAGCTGCAGGGCCTGTGACTACTTGGAGCGTCTCATTGTATCGCTAGTAACTAGGATTGTGATAACCCTAGTTAGTTAATGTAGAAAGCCGTAGGCAATGATTGGCCGTGATTGCTTGGATGGAGTCTAGTCCATATATTATTGTCTAGAATCGATTGATTGTAAGATTGTACCAGAATGATTGAATGATTGTCACTCCAGATTGTCACTATAATGATTGTCACTCCAGATTGTCACTACAATGATTGTCACTCCAGATTGTTAATTGACCTGATTTCTTATATTTATCTTGCCGATAAATGGTGAGAGAAGCCAAGTTCTGTTCAGACGAAGGGTTACAACCCCGGTCCTTGTTTGGTTTACGGGTTGTAACCTAGCTATCTGAATAGTCCTATGGTTATCTCATCGTATATCATCCTGTCATGCTTTTCCATATGTCTTGTCTTTTAGTGATTCTATGCAAGATTGTCTTTTATAATTACTCATCATGCTTTTCTTAAATTACTGTCTCTTATTATGTAATTATATTATTGTGCTAATTGCTGGCTTTGGTTCTTATTTTGTGGCCTCCTTTGTGGCACTTGCTCTTCCTGGGGTCTGACCCAGCTGGTTTTGTATGGCCAGATACCGGAGCAGCAGCAAAGGATCTACCGGTCTTCCAGCCCGATGGTGTCACCAGGCGTAACCAGGGCATCGAGTGGGTTTCTTTTGTTCTTCCACTGTAATATGTAAATTATTCTTTTGAGGCATTTAGCCGACGAGCAAGTGTTAGCTCGATTGTACTTACTTATGTCTGCCTACGGGCTTAACATGATTGACAAGCCCCGGGGTTGATCATGTATGACTAAACTCTTGCTAGTCCTCACATTTTGTAACGACTAGCTTCATGATCATCTGGATATGTAATGTTTGGGACGCCTTACAATTGTATATTTGGTGATCTGATATCTTGTGATTATTATTAGTTGGTTGAGATTGAGACAATAGGCTATTTTATGACCTTAAGAGACTGATGGATTGTAGTAAACCCTCACATATCTAGACAGCCGTGACCGTATAGCGGTGTGGATTCCATTTTGTTATACGTAGCTGGCTATGTCTGCCCCCGCTCTCCAGTATTCTGGTTCTGGGGCGTGACATGGTTTAAGTGGTGGCCCATGCAGGTCTTGTTAATCAAGATGTGTGAGGGTTTACCGAATAGATGTCTCAATCAGTACTCGCCCTTGATCTCTGCTCGTGTATCCTCTTGATTCCTGAAATTCTTGTCCTGATCACATGTTTGTAATCGTTGATCTGTCCTGTCCTTCCTTATTGTTCCCATGTCGTCTTCTTCAGCGATTGAACCTGGACCTGCCGATCAGCAAGGAGAAGCACCTCCCGTGGACCAGCAACCGAAGATCAGGCACAGCACTCAGGAGTAGCCTCCCGAGTCGTACCTACTGGAGGAGAGCCGCCAGTTCAGCCAGTCCAGTCTACAGATCCTGATGATGGCACTTTGGTGGGTCTCATCAGATCATTGTTAGCTTCCCAAGATCATAGAGGCGATGCCTTGTACCAGGCAGTGGAAGATGCTCTGAATAGAAGTGGACCCCGAGGGAACAGTACGGTCAACAGTTTTAAGCGCCTGAACCCTCCATTCTTCGATGGCAGCGAGGATGCCATTGCTGCCGATGCTTGGCTACAAGACATAGAGGTGATTCTCGAAGCCACAAAGACTCCAGAAGAAGAGAAGGTGGCTGTGGTGCGCCTACAGTTATTGGATCTAGCCCGCAGTTGGTGGGCCGCACAAGCAGTGGATTGACAAACCTGTCCCCTGGGCAGTGTTCAGCAAAAGTTCCAGACCAAGTATTATGATACAGTGGCTCGGTATGACTTGCAGACCAGGTTCAGTAATCTTAAGCAGATGGAAGGACGGTCGACGGATATGCGGCCGAGTTTTCTAGACTCAGTCGGTTTGCTCCCACCTTGGTGGCAACCGAGTTTGACAGAGCACAGAGGTTCCAGCAGGGACTTCACCTAGAGATTATATTGGCAGTAGAACAGTTTGAGCATCAGACCTATGATGCGGTGTTGCGAGCAGCAAGGAGGCACGAGTATACCTCCAGAGAATAGTGGACAGGACCGGAGGTCGGAAGCGGTCCCATAGTCAGATGAATCAGTCTTCAGCACCAGCCCCGGCAGCTAGGGCTTTGACTATTGGAACTCCGAGGCAAGCAACCTCAGTTACGTCGGTCCAGCACTCAACCCCGACGTACCTCAGCAGAAACAGAAGCAAGCGCAGCCTTCCGCCGCGGGCTGTTCTTATTGTGGAAGCCTGGACACGTTGTGTCAGAGTGTCGCAAGGCGCTGGGATTATGCTTATTGTGTGGGGCACCGGACCATAGGGTGGGGTCCTACCATTCAGAGTCGATTCAGCATCAACAGTATCTAGTCCTCAGTTAGGGTACCAGCACGAGTACCAGCTCCAGTTCACCACAACAGCAGTTCCCGTTGCGAGGCTATTGCCGCCTCAGGACCAAGTGTTCCAGCAGCAGAACCCGCGGCAGTTTGCCCTAGCCCAGGCTCAGGTTCAGAATCGACCGAGAGGTATATGTGTCCTCTCATCTTGCTTTTCTACCGTCATTATGCGAGGTGCATGACGTATTTCATGTATCCTAATTACAACGGTACATCCCGGACCCGAGCCATATCCTAGGTCATTCGAAACTGGTTATTGGTACCAACCTTCTCGTATGAGGATAGGCCCGTGTCCCTGTTTGACCAAGGGGAGAGACCTCAAGCGCAAGACTATCAGTTTTGTTCATGTTGCTTGCGTTCATCGCTCCTTGGAAGTCAAACGTGGAAGTGTGAGGATGATATTCGATCACGTTATCCCTACTTGTTTGACTCGTGAGGTATAATATCTTCCTTATGCCTTACGTTTTTCCTTCCTTGCTTGCATTGTATGATTGTATGATTGAATTGCTTAGTGTAGTTGTTGGTGCTTAGTATAGCTTGTCGTGACAATCTCTAGCTCCTTGATTAAATTCCGAGGACAGAATTCTTTTAAGGTGGGTAGAGTTGTCACCCTTATTTCTCGTAAGTCGTATTTATACTCGTATCTAATTTTTTAGCATGTATTTTTATTTTCTCAACTTGTGGAATTTCAGTATTTCTCGTATTTTGGGTTTTGTCATGGCTCGGTTTTAATTAGTTTGGATTGGTTTGGGTTGGTTTGGTTGGGTTTAATGAGTATTGGATCACCATAGCCTATGCTCCACCCTCAACACACCACCACTCCCCTCTTTATAATCCCCCTACCACTCTCTCTCCTCATAACCACCATTTATTTCCTTCTTCTTCTTCTTCTCCTTCCTTAACACAACTCTCCCAACCCTAGGCAAGTACATCTTGCCACTACATGAGAACCCTATTTTCTTGGTCCATTAGCTAGATTAGGACATGGTAATTAACATTAGTTCTTGGCTTTTTACGATTTGGTGTCTCCATTGCTCTAGATCCAAGTTTTCCTATTTTCGGATTTTGCATGGTTTGATCTACTTTAGTTGGATTTTATGGGTTTTTGATGCTTCTATGTGGAAGAGCTTTCAGTTTCACCCAAGTTGGAGCTTTGGAAATTCGGATTTGGAGTTCGGATGGCCAAGTTGTGAGCTTTTGAAGCCTTGAGTTCAGCCATGGTGTTCATGCTATTTGGAGAAGACAGTGAGCAGTGTGCAGAGCTTCTTAGCTTACGCCACTGAGCCTTGGATACGCTTCCTTTTGGAAGCGTGTCTCCTTCAGTGTGCGTGACTTTTCACCTACGCTGCTCCCTGTAGCGTGCGTGACTTTTCACCTACGCTGCTCCCTTGAGCGTGCGTGACTTTTCATGTACGCTGCTCCCTGTAGCGTGCGTGACTTTTCACGTACATTGCTCCCTGTAGCGTGCGTGACTTTTTACGTACACTGCTCCCCTTGAGTGTGCGTGACTTTTCACCCACGCTGTTCTCTCGCGTGCGTGACTTTCACGAACACTGCTCTCTCAGCGTGCGTGACTTTTCATGTACGCTGCTCCCTTGAGCGTGCGTGACTTTTCGCGTACGCAGCTCCCCTTGCGTGCGTGACTTTTGTGTACGCTGCCCCTGACCCCTTGCTTAACCCATTGGCTCTTGGAGTTTTGGTCTTATTTCTTTAAATGCTTGGCTCTTCCATAGCCCTGTATATTGATATTTTATTAGATATTTTACGTCCATTTTATATCCTTACGCCTTTGTCCTGAACTTGATAATCATGAATTTACTTGATATGTTTGGAATTGATAATTGAGCATGACCTGATAAGTGGCCCGTCATGGCGCACTCCTGACTAGTACACTTGATATGATAACCTGACCTGATACATCTTGAATAGCTGTTGCGACGGCTACCTGACATGACATGATATGTATAATCCTGACACCGTGGACGATTGTGCTTGTACAAATAATCCAGTCATGTCTTGTATCATGTCTAGGAGGGGACTCCTGAGTACCACGGTCAGGAGTACCTACTGAATTGGACTAAGGTTAATAATTAGTATAATTCACTAGTCATGAAGAGATGTTCCCCAGTTACAGGCAATCTCGTTATCCCGGCCGCAAATGTTTGGACTTGTAGCCTGCCGACGAGTAGGGCACATTTCCAGCCCACTGTTATGTGGGGCACCCTCCATTGTCACTTAAATGATTGAACTCTATTGTCACTATAATGCATTGTACTCTCCAGATTGTCACTATAATGATTGCCTGGATAACCTGGATAGCTGCAGGGCCTGTGACTACTTGGAGCATCTCATTGCATCTTGCTAGTAACTAGGATTGTGATAACCCTAGTTAGTTAATGTAGAAAGCCGTAGGCAATGATTGGCCGTGATTGCTTGGATGGAGTCTAGTCCAGTATATTATTGTCTAGAATCGATTGATTGTAAGATTGTACCAGAATGATTGAATGATTGTCACTCCAGATTGTCACTATAATGATTGTCACTCCAGATTGTCACTACAATGATTGTCACTCCAGATTGTTAATTGACCTGATTTCTTATATTTATCTTGCCGATAAATGGTGAGAGAAGCCAAGTTCCGTTCAGACGAAGGGTTACAACCCCGGTCCTTGTTTGGTTTACGGGTTGTAACCTAGCTATCTGAATAGTCCTATGGTTATCTCATCGTATATCATCCTGTCATGCTTTTCCATATGTCTTGTCTTTTAGTGATTCTATGCAAGATTATCTTTTATAATTACTCATCATGCTTTTTTAAATTACTGTCTCTTATTATGTAATTATATTATTGTGCTAATTGCTGGCTTTGGTTCTTATTTTATGGCCGCCTTTGTGGCACTTGCTCTTCCTGGGGTCTGACCCAGCTGGTTTTGTATGGCCAGATACCGGAGCAGCAGCAAAGGATCTACCGGTCTTCCAGCCCGATGGTGGTCACCAGGCGTAACCAGGGCATCGAGTGGGTTTCTTTTGTTCTTCCACTGTAATATTGTAAATTTTCTTTTGAGGCGTTTAGCCGACGAGCAAGTGTTAGCTCGATTGTACTTACTTACTGTCTGCCTACGGGCTGTAACATGATTGACAAGCCCCGGGGGTTGATCATGTATGACTAAACTCTTACTAGTCCTCACATTTTGTAACGACTAGCTTCATGATTATCTGGATATGTAATGTTTGGGACGCCTTACAATTGTATATTTGGTGATCTGATATCTTGTGATTATTATTAGTTGGTTGAGATTGAGACAATAGGCTATTTTATGACCTTAAGAGACTGATGGATTGTAGTGAAACCCTCACATATCTAGACAGCCGTGACCGTATAGCGGTGTGGATTCCATTTCGTTATACGTAGCTGGCTATGTCTGTCCCCGCTCTCCAGTATTCTGGTTCTGGGGCGTGACATTATGTAATCTTTGCGACATGTACCAAGTCTTTCTGCATTAGTCTTTAACTTATTCTCGGATTTGTCATTACTGCCTCTCTTTTGTATTATTGATGATCATGACACTAAAGTTTTGATGATCATGGTTCGTAGGTAGCATGCCCGTGCTTGATGTTAATGTAGAAAGGGCAGTAATTATATATATATATATATATATATATATATATATATATATACATGAAATATATATATATATATATATATATATACATGATGTGTCATTCTAAATATGATTTCTTTTGATATAATAACAGCCTGAGTCACAGCCAAGTCCGGCAGATGCAAATGGCTCTACTACACAGGAGGAGAATTCAAAGTATGTTCAAGTGGAATGCTTATGAACATTGGCATCACTTCATGTAGAATGAAACGTAGGAACTTAGGAGCAATGCAGTAAGGCAAATTCAATATTTCATTTGAGGCTAACCAGATTTTACATTCTAGTCGCGGCCTTACTATCTGAACAAACTTGCACATATTAGTGTTAAGATGGACACAATGAGTTTTACCACTCTGTACCACCCATTCACTGGCAGCAATGTGCATAGATTACAAGCCAACCCAGATACTTTTCAGTGCGACAATGCTGTCAATCCAATATTGCATGCATTTGAGTTGTTACTTCTTCTTCTTTTTGCACAAGTACCTTTTTAAATGCATATTTTTCTTCTCTGCAGAATTCAGCTTTTGAGAGTTCTTGAAACCCGTAAGATTGTATTGCAGGAAGAACAGGGCATAGCCTTTGCACGTGCAACTGCAGCTAGATTTGACATGGATCACATGTCATATTTGATATCATTTTCTGAGAGTTTTGGTGCCTCACGGTTGAAGTAAGATGCATATCTTAGTTAGCAACTACATCAAATAACTGTTTCCTTCAATATGCTATAGCAATACATGTTGTTGAGCGAATTCAGCAAATTAACCAATATGAGAAACAAAATTATCTATTAGACCTTGTGAGTTGTGACTGTGTATGATTAAAGATAGTGAAAGATAGGAAGGGAACAAAAACATGATCTTGTAGAAACATGGTCCTGTTTCTACCTGATCCCACTTCTGTTTCCTTTTCTCTCCCTTATTCTACTGAACCAAACATGCCTTACTTATATGTCAGAGAAAGGGCGGGAGAGAAAATAATTATTATCAATAGAATTTGGTCTTCCTAGTGTTACTTATTAATTTGCAGCAACACATGATATATTTCAAACTTCATGAATTTGAAAAGAAAGAAATTATTTCAATAAACAATGAAAGGATCCTCCAAATATACGTAACTTCAAATAGGTACGTGAGATATTTGTTATATATATATATATATTTTTTTTAATATATATATATGTCAAATGTTGTTTTCAGCTCTGACAATGTATTCTGACTTCTTTGTTGTGCAACGAGAGACATGCTTACGGTTTATGGAATTAATGGAAGGTAAATCATGAAACATGACAATGGTTTGAAGTTGATGCTGTAGATCTAATGTCCTTGCGCTCTGGATCTTCTCCATTTAATGCCTCAGACATTGTTCTCTCTGGAGATACTAGGGAACAAAATGAATTTGGGGAAGCGTAGGTTCCACCAAGTGCCGATTTGAGCACGGAGAGCAATGGGAATGATTTATCAGATCTTAATAAAGCTAATGCTTTGAGGAACCATGGCATCCAAAGAAGCACTTTATTAGTTCATAGATTGAATTATTCAAAAAATTGAATTTTATTTGGTTGTTTATTGTTTGTTAAAAAATCTGTGGGTTCTTCTCATAAAATAAACTAGCTCTCTCTGAATATTTTCTTAAATTTGATTTTGCTGATTATCTATTACTAAATATAAGAATGTAATTCCTATCTTCTTTTTTCCTTCTGCCGTAGTGATGAATGTAGTTACCAACAAACTTGAATATGTACCTGACTCTGATTTTGCTAAATATGAGAGTGTAATTCATGTCTGCTCTTAAATTTGATTTTGCTGATTATCTATTACTAAATTTCTTGATAAGATGATGTTCTCAAACAGAAATGGCAGTTACCAACAAACTTGAACATGTACCTGAATCTAATTTAAATTGCTTTTGTGAGTTCCCACTTGAGCAACAGTTGATTACTCCAGCAAATATTGTGGTATATGTGCTTGCTAACCATCAGTTTTTTCTAAAGTTTTATAGCTTGTATACACTTCATTACTGTGCTTATTTGTTTTTTTTTGTATCAAGGATGACATGATACATGTCTCTACTTGTAAGTTGACGATGTCATGTTGATGTCTATCTTGCTAATAACTAATTTTGTTAACTTAAACTTTTGTTTTTGTATCAGGGATGACATGATTGGAGTGCTTGATTTTTATGATCTTAGACATGAAGTACCTGTCCTCATGTCAACTTTGATTTATCTAACATTATTAACTGCAGGTTCGACAATATATGCCTTCATATCATTTTTCGTCTTGCTAAGCATTGCGGGATTGCCTACCCATATTAAAAATAAAGGTAATCATTCTAACTGTTCTCCTATATGATTAGGATTTTGTTTTCAGAAGCTTGTGCTTTTATGCACTTAAAATGAACTCTTAAGATTGTTAATGTGGATTGCTTGTAAAATTTTGCTTTGATTTCTACTTCTATGCTTTCCTACTTGCTAAGCATTCTTTGAAATTCATTTGAAGTTTGGTTGTCAGTGAGTCTTTTCAACTTGCCATATATTACATGTTGAGAGGGGATGTAGGTTCAAAATAGACATTTTAACATGTTTATAGTTATGTGAAGAATGATAGATTTGAGTTGATCATATATCTAGAGATTAATTGGTTCTCCCTTTCACTCATTTTATATTATCAGATCAACCAAAAATGTCTACCAAAGATGTGGCCGGCTCAAGAACGAGTGGTGCCAAGGATTGCTACAACTTGAAGCTCATGAAAAAGAATTTAGAAGAAATTTCAAACACAATATCTGCCAAAAATGTGGCCGGCTCAAGAACGAGTGGTGCCATGGATCGCTACAACTTGAAGTTATGCCAAGGAGAGGAATTTCATGCTTATAATTGTAATTCATGTTATACAGGATGGCTTTATTGTCTGCTGAAAGGATTGTATTGGCTTTTTGTACATT